>JAKTXG010000040.1:0-118073 GCA_030561385.1 Suhomyces bribrorum | reverse complement strand
ACCCACCCACCACCACCAATAGCACCAGTTGGAACCAATGACGTCATGTGTCTCCACGCATAGAACACCTATTGACAGGGGGCTCAAGTCCCCCCAAACCGAGCGACCACCAGACTTCACCGCGGAGACCCTGGCCCGAGCAAACACTATAGCGACCAAGTTTCGTAGCCTACGTCACTACTTCAGTAATTAGTAAGGTGCCCAAGCCACGCTGTTTAAGCTGTCAATCCCTCCGTTTTCAGCAACCCTCTACAGCAATCGCCCAAACAGGCAATCCCCAAGCAAGTGGCTATTAACAAGGGGCATGAGGCGCACCCAATTTGAATTCATGGGGCTAGCTAATAATGTCACGCCGCCCCATTTCAGTCCGAGGGTATTTAAAGGACCGAATTTAACCTTTGAAATTCAATATTTTATCGATCGACTTCAATTGGTATCAAAATGCATAGAACTTATTCATTGAGGTCGTCTAAAGCCCCCACTGCATCTCAATTGCAGTCTCCTCCCCCTCCTCCTTCTTCCACCAAGAACAGATTCTTTGGTAAGGGTGGAATTGCCAACAGTTTCAGAAGAAACGTTGCTGGCGCCACTGGTCCCGAATTGTCCAGAAAGTTGTCTGCCTACATCAAGATTGAAAAGCATGTCATGAGAGCCATTGAATTGACTGCCCGTGAACGTCGTGATGTTGCCAAGCAATTGAGTGCTTGGGGTGAAGATAACGATCCCGATGTTTCCGATGTCACCGACAAGTTGGGTGTTTTAATCTACGAAATCGGTGAATTGGAGGACCAATACATCGACAAGTATGATCAATACAGAATCACCTTGAAGACCATCCGTAACATCGAAGCTTCTGTCCAACCTTCCAGAGACAAGAAGCAAAAGATCACTGATGAAATTGCTCACTTGAAGTACAAGGACCCTCAATCTCCAAAAATCCCTGTTTTGGAACAAGAATTGGTCCGTGCTGAAGCCGAGTCTTTGGTTGCCGAAGCCCAATTGTCTAACATTACCAGAGAACAATTGAAGGCTGCTTTCAACTACCAATTCGATGCCACCAGAGAATTGGCTGAAAAGTATGCCTTGATTGCTGGTTACGGTAAGGCCTTGTTGGAATTATTGGATGACACCGCCGTCACCCCTGGTGAAACTAGACCTGCCTACGATGGTTACGAAGCTTCGAAGCAAATCATCATTGATGCTGAAAATGCCTTGGCTGCTTGGACCTTGGACGCTGCTGCTGTCAAGCCTACTTTATCATTACATCAAGAATACGACGAAGAAGAACCTCTCGATGGGGAACTCGAACATGCTGCTGAAGAAGAATTCCTCAAGCATGATGAAGAAGTTATTGTTCCAAAGTAATTAATAATAGTATAATATTGTAACTTTTATTCAATTAATTATGTTCTTTTGCAATGTTAGGATTATCCTAACTATTCTAATTAATTACGGCTAGTTTCGGCTGTTTAACATACTTTAGTTGCTGTAGTTAAGAAGAACATTTGTTTGGGTATTTCCTAAACTGAACTCCTTGTGTCCTAATCGGGTCGGCATTTCATATGCAAGAGAAAATCGAAAATTAAAAATCTTAATAAAAAAAAAAAAATGTGAGCGAATTGGGCACCTTCTATGTTCGAACCACAATTTCAATTTGGTGGGCACGACCAAGTTCAAATGTTTGTATAGTGGAATTAATAGCAAGAAATTCCCGGCTGGCTAGGGCAAGGGTGCTGGCGAAAGAGTTGGCTGCTAGTTTACGGCAAACTGCAGGCTCGTCGATTCGGTTTCCGCTTAAATCCGTAGGAATTAGGGTAGCGAATGGGATTTTTCGATAACTGCCAGTATGTTCACCATCCATGGTAGATAACCTCAATTCGGTTTCAATGTCAATTCCATATGTTTCGCATCTTAAAATAATAAACTTATAGAATTTAATCAATTGCACATTAATAGCCAGCAGTGACGCAGCAATTTCATTCGAATATGCCTCGCTTTCTTCCGTCGGTTCATTTCTGGCTCTTGAATCTGGTCCTTGTCTACTCATTAGTTCACTTCGATCAAGGTCACTAAACGATAATCCAAACACACTATCTTCTAATTCTGGGAATACATTACTGAGATCAGCCTCTGCTGCTATCTCGTCATAATCGTAATGAGCAAATCTTGGGACTTCTTGAAAGTCTCTACCAAGTTCATATTCGTAATTAGCTAGTTTCAGTTTCTCAAAACTGCGTTCAAGTCTAAACATGTCCACCAAATTCATGGCTGCAAAGTTCTTGGGGTTTTTCAATTCTGGAAGGCTATTTGAAAGCGTGACTAAGTTCAATAATGTCCGTCGTTTTCCTTCTTTTTTTATGAAATTAAGCACGATCTCGTTATATAGTTCTGCTTCGGGAAATGGTTTTTTAAACCCATCCATTTCTATTTGCATTTGAGCTTCATAACTTTCAACTGTGCTCATCGAGTTCTTTCCTGTTAGCTTGAGCTCGATTATTTTGTCAAGAAGTAGTTTGTGATGCCGAAGTTTGGGTTGCTTGTGCAACATTGCCTGTTGTATAGTTGTCTGATTCTCGGTGGTGGACATATGAAAATTGGGGTCATCGGTGATGCTTCTACCGAAATCCGTTTTCTCTGTTTCATCATTGATTGGCTCGCCAAGGTCAACATCATCTAAATCAAAATCAACTAGGGCTTCTTCAGGCATATCATCGCCCACAATCTCACCGTTATCATTGAACACAAAATCAACAGGGGAAGAATTTGCAACCACTAAATCTGGATTATGTAATACGAGCTCATCATCCATAAACTGGCTAATGACCTGGTCTTCGAAACTAGCAAAATTCGTGGTATTGTTGTAAGCGAAAGAGGCATTGGGGAAGTTTGCTTCGTCCATTCGCCGAATCTCTAACTTCCTTCTTTTATTCTGCTCACCACCAGGTATAGCGATAGACGGAACAAGGTCCTCCCGAATATCAAAGCCAGGGTCATCCTGGAGGTAAAGTTGTCTTTGGGAACTTTCGTTCTCGTTGGTAGTATCATTGTTTAGACCTTGCCCGTCGTTATTCGGGCTCCCAAACTTTTGTAGAACAATTTCTCTCAGGAGCCTGGTTCGAATCATGCTAAGATCACTAAGTAAGTATTCCATTTTACTGCGGTATATCAATGCTATACCGTATAGGAGATGAGAAGAGTGCCTAATACTCTGTTTGGGGTATATTTCAGTCAATTGAGTACAAACTTCGGGAATTGACACTTCGTTAATGTCTCGCTTGAGGTTGCACTTGGAGCTCTTATGGGACCCCAAAGTCCCAAGTATCCATGCTGTCTGGATCCCAGGGGAGGCACTAATTAACTCTGTCTCGATCATTCTGTTCTTGGTAACTAATCTGTAAGACTGTAGTGGTTAGATCTTGATGCTACCACTGAAATAGAAAGAAACTTTGGCTATAAATGGCTGTAAAAAAACTCGCACTATAAAATCATCTGTTACAGTCAACCTAATCTGGCACAATAGAGCTAAAAATGATAAAGAGAGGTGGCAAGGTGAATGAAGCTAATAGGCAAGTCTTTTCAAAACCTTTGTTATCCGTTCTTAAGAACTGTATTTGGATTTTTAGCAAAGCTTTTCTATTTTTCGCTTTTGTCTACAACAACAGGTTAGTCATAAATATTACTTATAGAATAAACGTGAATTTTGTTGAAACGGCAACGAAAGCACTCTTCACTCTAGAGTAAACCACGCCCACCTTCGTCACAACTGACTTTTCCTGAACTAAATAGCATACACACATAAAAAAATAAACATAAAAAACCCAACACCTAACCTAGTCTCACGACTCATCATAAAAACAGCAGCACCTCTTTTAAGGTGAGCCAATCATAATAACCAATTAACATTCCTTAACTTATCATATAATATAACCAATCTTTTCACGGTCAGTTCGTAATCCTTGATGTGTATCGACTCTCGGAGCCCAGTAAAAGTACTCAAGGCATTTCTTTGATTCAAATAAGACGAATTTTTATCGAAACTGTAGTTGGGGATTCCATAGAGAACATTGTCAAAATAAGTCAAGTTAATTCCCAAGTACTGATAATCTTGCTCATTCATCTTCATCTCCTTATCCCAGCGTAACAGCTTGTAATTTGCAAGCTTGAATTGGGAAAAGTGTCCCAATTTTTTATAATAATAATACCATGGATAATCCTTGATTAAATTATTTTGAACATGCTTGTTATACTTGTCAGTAACCACCGAGGAATTATAAGAATCCTTAATATAAAACTTAACTTGTGAAATCACATCCGAAAGTTTTACCGTTTCAAGATCCGGTTGCAGCTTCCGTATATCATCATAAATTGGCCACTTATTGATCAAATATTGGTTGACCTCTTTGTTGTTCCATTCGGCCAAAGTCGCTTTATTATCAGCCAAAAGACTGTCGAACTGTGACTCAATAAATCCAAGATAATTTTTGGATTTGTAATCTACAACTTCGTGTTCACTCAAAGATATTACCAATAATCCGAGATACCTGATCAACAGGCCATGAAGCAAAAGGTCTTGGTCGATTTTCCTCTCCACCAACCAATCAAGTGAATAATAATTGGAGTTTGGAATATAAATGGACGAATCCCGCTTATCATCATGGTCAAATCTGATATTGACAATAGGAACATTAAGATGATTTTGAAAAATATTAGCATCTGAATGGGCTATTTGTTGGCCCAAAACATTATTGATGGTAGCGTTGTCTTGTTTCAACCAATAACGATACAATGTGGTGTAATTGTCACCATCGTAATCATCGTTTGCATCTACCTCTTCATCCTGCGAATCAACGTCTTCATCGGGGTTTCCGAAAAGTAAGATCTGTTCATCTCTTTTGCGAGTTTCCTCCTCTGTTTCTGGGAAAGAAGCTGCAGAACTTTTTGGAATAGGTACAAATTTCGAGGTTAGCCTTAATATATGGTTCAAAAATGGATTGGAATCAACGTGGAATTTCCGACCCATAATACAGTCACCATCGATATTAATATAGGCGACAATTGGTTGCTTGGGATCAAAAGCAGATGTATCATTTACATGGAGTTGAGACCCAATTAAGCCGTTGCTATTACCATCCCAGCTGACAAACTTGATATTTCTCAACGGCTTCCAGCCAAGTTTAACTAGTCTTTGGTAGTTTCTCATGATTTCAAATAAAATTGCATGATTACTCAAAGGATTGGAAGATGTGAAGGAGTCTCTTCTAGCTCCAATGATAATATCACCATCGTTCATTATTCCCTTGAGTGAGCCTACTATATTGGTTACCTGTCTTGAATTTTTGGTAACAAAGAGACTAGTAGCATTGAGATGGATGGAACTAGAAGTTTTCAAAGGATGGTGATCCCAGCGAGCAAAATCGCTGCCAGACTCCAGCTGCCTGAAGGTTGCAAGGATCGGCTGAACTGCTTTTTGACTGATTGGGATTGCAATGATACGAGGGCTTTTTAAATTATCCAAGGTGTTCAACGCCGCATTACTTCTAGAAATCACTTGGTCCCATTTTTCATTTTTACTTTGCAAGTCATAATAATTTATGAAAGCGGAGGCTCCAAATTCTTGTGCCAACAGGATTTTTTCGGCCACCGATACAGAAGACTCTAAAGTCGATTTAACAATTACGATTTTATGTTTGATATCAATACGATTCTTTTCCAATAGCTGGTAATCCTCGAATGACCCGGTATTGGCAAAAATATAGTCACCGGAGATGGAACCATTGGCACTGAATGTATGGAACGCTGGAGTAGAAGAGCCTGGTTCTAACAAGTTTGCTTTGAAGAGAGTTCTACCGGACTTTGTATCGACCAAAGAGATTTCCAGGCCCTTAGGGTCCGTAAGCAACGGGAACTGGTAGTTATAACTATGGGTGCGAAACCCGAATTCCTTAAACTTGGATTCCACGTACTTGTGTAATTTGGGGTTATCATCATTCAATAGATTGACTCTACTTTCGGAGTTGATGTCGGTAAAGTTGGAAAGCCAGCCATAGATAAACTCTTCTGTGGTCAGACGGTTATGGATATTGCCTATACCGGTGTAACCGAGAAAGTTTCGCTTGACTTCAGACTTGGTTAGATGAATACCATGATATCTTCTGTAATCTCTGCTTAGCGAAGTCCGGGGCAAAAACGTCAACTGAAGCACAATGAGGGCGGCGATTCCCAACAGGAAAAACCACCATAGCCGCCGGGTGAAGATATGACCCGACTTGATGGCTTCAAACACTGACGCAGTGTCAAATCTAGACGAGGTTTCTGGTTCTGATTCTTGGTCGATTCCGTACGACGGTTCGTGATTGGAAGTCGCCAACAAGGCGGTTGTTTCAGATTCTGAGGGAGAACCCGAAGAATCCGACGGCGTGTCCACAGGCATGGCAGTTCAATTGATCATGTAGTTAAACGGTAGTGATTAGGGGCTTTTATATAGTCGCACTATTGAGTATTAATAGCACCAAGCGGCCACGTGATGAGGTAGTGGTCCATGTGGTTAGGCATGGAAGATGTTGTAGTGACGATCGAGACGATCGAGCTTGAGAGACGGGAGAGATGGTAGCTAGAAATGTATATTGGCCCAGGAGTATTATGTAAGCGGTTAGTCATATCTGACCAATATAGATGGTAGTCACAGTGACTGGACATGTGACCATGTAGATTCAGCAAACGACACGGGCCGGTGTCTACTCAAATCTATTATTCTATTGGGTGGTGGGCGACCTTCTACTTGTTCAAAACACTGTTCAAGGTCTCGGGATCAAACATGTTTGCCCCCGATTGGAGAGCCTTGGCCAAGATCACCAACGACTTGTCGGTGAAATCGGGCTTCTTTCTCAACTCGTCCAAGTCGTTGCCGAACTCGGACGCCATGAGCCCCAAATACTGGCTGTGCAACTTGGCGTTGTCTTGTTGTATCGATTCCTGGATCTGGCCCATATTGGTGATAGAATGAAGACTTTTTCCAAACCCAGTGGTCTGGGACAACGGCGTGCTGGTGAGATGGATCTTGTTAAGGTTCTTGTGCATGTCGGTGGAGAGCGGCTTGGGGGCGCTGCTGGACTCGTCTTCTGACTCGATTTGGATGTCGTCGATATCGACTGGTTGGCGGCTTTCTGGATGTTGGTGAGGCTGAGGCTGAGATTCTTGAGGGGCTTCATCCGACGACGAAGACGACGAGTCGGAATCCGACGAGAAGTCCTCGGTTCTTCTCTTCTTCCGTCTTCTCCGGTTCTTTGTGTCTGGCCTAGGCTTGCCGTTGGGTTGTGACATGGTGTGAAGAGATGCTACGATGAGATGTTTTTTTGGTGTGCAGGTGATAAGTGATGAGGTAATAGGTGACGTAATAAGATTATAATGTGAAGACTACACCACAAATGGGCACCACTAGAGAACGGTTGTGATTGGCCCAGATAACTGGCTAGAGTGATGGAGCCCGAGGGATGTTGGGGGACTTGTTCCAGCTGTGTCAGAGACATTTGTGGCTGATAAACCTCAAGTAGTGCTAATTTCGCAACTGTCCCACCAGTCGCAGTAGAGTTGCAGCCACCAGGACACCACTGAGCTAGAACTGGGCCTGGTGGTGGCTCTACTAGACTCTTGTGGGGGTGGTGTGGTAGGAGGTGTGGTGTTTTGATTACTCTGGTGTGTTTTCTTGCAGATTCTTTGGTCTTAAACAAAGCAACTGGTGTGGTGTTCCAAAGTATATTTCCTATTCTGGCCAGTTTTTTGCAGCTGCGAATGGTCCAGTGCAACGATGGGCTGTAACAAGTCACTCGTACTTCGTAATGAATTGGGGTGGATAAGTGAAGAACTTGTCAGGGACTTTTCAGGGACTTATCGCCTCTCGCGTTACATCGATCTACCCCTACCTTGGCCTACCGGTTCCAGCTAGAAGAGTTATCAATTTCATGCCTGCTAGAGCTAAATGATCACGATAGTTATAGCGGAACTCTCTCTACACAAATCCTTTCGTGGAGCTCTTGACTTTCGGCTTTCTTGCTGGTTGACTTTGCAAATAACAAATTAACAACTCAAGCTAGTCAATGATCATGATCATAGACTGTTCATCTATTGGAGCCCTCTATTTCAATTTATTCTCTCTCGATTAATTCTAGCTGCAAAACTGTCTACTTCTCAACAATGATTTTTCACTACATTCAATTATTAACTGTACTATACATTAGTCGTAATACATAAGACCGCAGCCTTATTTCTTGGGCTTCTTGGCAGGCCCCGAGGAGCCTGGCCCCTTTCTCTTCTTCACAGCACCCGTCAAATCGTTGACAGGAGCCTTCTTCTTGACTATGGAAGATAAATCGTTTATTGCAGCCGCAGCAGCAGAAGAAGCAGGCTTTCCATCGGACGTTGGCTCTCCCAATAATCCCTTTATTATATCGATTTGCTCCATTTGGAGTTCTTCTGAAGGGTCCTTTTGCAAGTCCTGAAGTCTGACCTCAAGATCCTGGATCAAATCTTGGTTTTCCTTGAGATTTTCTGGGTCTTTCTCGGATTCAGAACGGGCTTTGACCGATTTGATCGCCAAGTTCATCTGTTCCACAGCTTTGGCTCTCAGGTTGGGATCCTCGACATTGAACTCAAGGGCCAACGACAATTTATAGTGTGACTCCGAAACTAAAGATGACAGGCTGGGATCATACAACTGCAATCTGAGCTTCAAACTGGTCTCGAAATCTTCGGCAGCTTGACCATAGTTTCCTGCTTCCAACGACACTTCTCCCAAGAGGTCATATGTCTCAGAAAGTTTCCGTAACACCACCACGTACTCGTTGGTGGACTCGTCGGAGTCTTTCAAGTAAGGTTCCTTCAAATCGACGGCCAATTCCTTCTTGGCCTCGCTCTCGTTCTCAAACAAGGTTCTGGTCAAATCCAAGATCTCCCATGCCATCTCGAAATCGCTCTGCTCGGCCTCTTCATCGTCACCAGCTTCACCGGTCTCGCCACCTTCCTGCTTGGTTTCTTTGTCGTCTTCTTCTTCCTCTTCTTCCTCTTGTTCGGCATATTTTTCACCCTCTTCTACTTCTCCATCCACTGGACCAGCATCATAGAACTGGAATTTGCCATCATCCTCCTTGTCAGGATCTTCCTCCTTCTGGTCATCATCCTTCTCAGCCTCGTCCTCCTTTGCCCCTCCAAATACGTCCGATTTAGACACGGCATTCTGGAACAACGCCTTTCCATATAAGAGCAACAAGTCCGGGTCTTCTGCACCGTTTTCTTCGCTGAAAACTTCGTTGGCTTCGGCGTACTTTTCACATGCATCTTCGTACTCCTTGGCAGAGTAAGCACGCGATCCGTCCGCGATAAGCCGACTCACTGTGCTGCTATAACCCATTAGTGAAGTGATTGATGATATTACGCGTTCCTTCATTCTCGGTCAACCTAATAGATAGTACCCCGAGGCGGCACGTGACGTAACCGCATACCCTCTAATACACTAACCGATCTTACTTCATCATCAATATACTTGGAACTGAAGGTGGTATTGGCTAAAGAGGAGTTGTTCCAAGATCGTCTCCCCCACACCCACCCAAAACGCTTGGCTCTTTTCTTCCCCCACCCCGTCTCCCCCATGTCTCAATTGGGAAACAATTCCTTGCAGCCTCCCAACCGCAAGTTAAGGAGAAAACCTCCTCCTCCACTAGAACTGGAAGATGTGGCCCCCATATATAATTCGGCTCCTGCAACC
Organism: Suhomyces bribrorum; assembly: GCA_030561385.1. Taxonomy (NCBI): domain Eukaryota; kingdom Fungi; phylum Ascomycota; class Pichiomycetes; order Serinales; family Debaryomycetaceae; genus Suhomyces; species Suhomyces bribrorum. Next base: position 108,316 of record JAKTXG010000040.1, on the reverse strand, counting down.
TCCTATAGCGTCCCCACCGTGGCCACCCCGCTACGGCCCACCGGATCCGTCCCTAATTATATCACTCCTCCCCCCACAAAATCGCCTGTTATTGGTAATCTAGGACCGGCCATTCCCCAGATTCCTCCCCGACCTCACCCCAGTGTACTTCAAAACCTATCTATAAATACCCTGAAGTATGACTATGCTGACGAAGACGAAATCCTGGATGATGACCAGTATGGTCTAGAACAATCGATCTTATCTATAGATACCCCGAAACCAATGGGCCCCAAAGAGTTACCCGATTATGACCCCATAGCTCCCGTCTTCCCAGCAAAAAAAACCACTCCTCCAACCAAACAACGCCAATTCCAGCAGTTGTCGCGATCGTTCTCCCACCCTGCTGAGCAACCTCCATATCCTTCGTTCGATGACGAACCCGATTTGGACCCCGATGATATCATTTTGCCTGATATGAGCTACCAAGACTACCAAGACGGCCGCCAGCGAAACCGTACCGCCCAAATCATCAACCAGTCCATGACTTCGCCCATGCGCATCCCCAAGCTCAATACTCTGGATACCCTCTATAGACCGACCTTGAATCAGAAGTCCCTGTTGCCCTCGATCAACAAATCATCCGATTCTCAATCGACTTATCTACCAGTATCTCCTTTGGATACATACTCGTATAGATCTGACCGTTCCAATTCCCCTGTCCGGTCTCAAACCCTCTTTATTCCCAGCACTTCACCTGATAGATCAAGTTTGTCAAGCAAATCGCCGTCTCCTACTAAATATAGTAGGTCTCCTTCCATGTTTGGTTATTCATCATTTCCCAATCAAAAATATAACCAGGATCCAGACGAAATGTATAAATTTAGTGACGCTCAATTGATCAATGAATATCAGGAAGGTGAAACCACCAATCTAAGCAATTTATCAAATGGTGACTACAATTTCCTTGAGGACGATTACCTAGAAACTCCTACCACAAACTACTTTGATTACTCAATCTTGCCTGACCTTCCCTCGGCTGCTTCAAGTTCATTTGATAGTCCATTGTCCAAGAAGGGCTCGCTGCCCTTCGCATTACCAGCCCATGCTAGAGAATCACAATACACCACTTTGACCAGCTCTCCCACTTTGCCCACGTTACCATCTAAAAAGAAAGACGATGCCTTACCCCCTGTTCCCTTAGACTTGCCACAATTACCATTTGCTTCTGCTTCTTTGGTGTCCCAGCATTTGGCTGCTTGTGAACAGATCTGGTCCATTACCAGTATTTTCCGGTGGTGTGTAAAATTAAAGGTTTGGCTACATGATCTGTTTATTTCAAGGAGAGAATTCAAAAAGGCGTTGGTGAAACTCTTGGTGTTTCATCGTAGGGAACTTCCTCTTGATTTGATCGCTCAAAACGTAGATCAAATCTTGGAAAGTTTGTTGAGTAGTAAAGCTATAACTTATAAATCATCGGCCGAAAATGATGATCCTGGTGTGATTATGAATGAGGAGGTAAATATCACCGGTGTATTAACCGAATTGACTCCATGCTATTATGGTGGGAATAATCATGGGCCTAAGGACTTGAATTTAAGATGTTATTCTTCTCAATGCTATTTAAATAAAATAATTGACCATGAAACCCAATTGAAAAATATGAATATTAACGAAATCATCCTAAGTGATGATTGGGCTTCTCATTGGAAATTATCAGCTGTGGACTTGAAAAATATTGACAAGAACATCTCAAAGAGACAATCTTTAATCTTTGATTTGTTAAGATATGAGCAAACATTTATTCAAAGAGCATCATGTTTTGTCGATTTTGTGGGGCCAGAGTTTGTCAAAGCTGCCAGATTATTTTTAGGAAGCGACATCGTCCTGTTAAACAAATTTGAAGACGATATTATAAAACCAGGAAAAGATCTTCTTCAAATACATCAAACTGTATTATATGAACCACTTTTAAGAATTCTTATTTCTAATGGTAAATTCATTAAGAATGTGGAAGCAATAGCAGCTATCTACTCCTCTTGGGCAAGTGAGGTTAAAAATGCATTATTGACATATATGAGTACTGTTCCCATGATTGAAGATTTACTCAATAATGATCTTTTAAAGCGTTGGGTCGATGTCAATGTTCGTAATATTCAAAGAGTGAAAGAATTAAAAGTTAATGGTCCTCTTTTATTTATGAGTACATTCAATTCAAGATATCAACTGTTGCCCTTACAAATCTTTGATATTAGAAAACTTTTTGATGCTCAAGACCCTGAATATATTTCATTAACTAAATCTTTAGACGGTATTAAAAGATTGGGTACCAAGGTCAATGAAATGAAAAGACATGCGGACAACATCTATGCTTTAAAGAAAATTTCTAAACAATTGGTATGGAAGAACAGTGTCCATCAACCACAAACCAATCTCGGTTCCGAAAATAGAAAGTTCTTTTTTAGAGGAGACGTTACTAGAAAGGGGGATTTGAAGATCAATACTTCCACCAATCATCTCATATTATTGGATCACTACTTATTCATAACTGAAAGAGTTAAAAATCCACGGGCAAACAGTTATCCCTTGAATAGAGTGATTGATAATCCCGTGCCAGTAGAATTGTTGTTGGTTGAAGAAAAAGATGTCAGTACAGGTTTGGATATCAAACCGATCTCCATGGCTCTAGTTAATCAATCAGGTGCGCCATCATCTCCTGGAGGGCCCATGGACTCACCTGAAGAAATTGAGCCATCTTCCTTTCCATTCAAAGTAAGGTATGCGGGTAGAGGAAAACATAATGCATATACTTTCTCAACAAAGACTGAACGAGAGAGAATAGACTGGATGTTACATTTTACGGAAGCAAGATCAAACATTTGTAAAAGACTCACAAGGACCGAACCTTATGAAATTAATTTGATTTCCAATACTTGTTTTGCATACGAATTGAGTAATAGAATCCAAAAATTACCATTGTGTGCCAAATACGACCCCATATACGAAATTTCCTCTGAAGCATTGAAACAACTCACTTCTCTTGGTTATACCAACGATTTGTACAACTTCAATAACTCCAGAGACCATTTGGTATATTCCACAGTTCTAAGTATTTGTCTGTTTGAATTCAAAAGGACGAAATTCCATCTAGTTGGACTTGCATCGGGATTGTATTGTTCGGATGGCAAGAACCGTTGGAAAAAAGTTATCAATGGTACTGACATAACCAAAATCTCAGTGGAGACCTCGATTAATTTGTTGGTGATTTTGGGAAATAAGTATCTTCGCTATTATCCTTTGGATCTGATAATAGCAGTTTATTATGAAAAGAAACGAGAACTCACCGGAATGTCCTTATCCAACGATCCTGTTTCGTTTTTCTCTATAGGAACGCATCGCCAGATTACCATGTTATTCTATGCCAAGAAGAAAACAAACTCTGGATCGACCAATTTTAAGGTTTTAATTCCTGAGACTGATAATGATGGAATATTCAGTTCATTCAAGGTGGTCAATCGATTCTATATTCAAGCGGAGTGTTATGGAATATCCATATTCAATACTTCGTTTGCGGTTCATACCAATAAAGGGTACGAGATCTTGGAATTGGACAAGTTGTTGCCACGGTCAATTCCCGAAATCCCGCAGTCTGACACCAAGAAAATAGACGGATATAGCAGAAAGTCTGTCAGTTCTATTTCTGGGGTAGATGCAATACGAAAGTACGTTTCTACCAATGTCAGGCCAATGGGGATGTTCAAGCTTTCTAATAATACCGAATTTTTATGCGTATACAATGACTGTGCCATCTTTACCAATAAGCATGGTAAGCTTTCTCGGACGTCATTCATACGATTTGATTTCAAGGCCAAATCAATATCATTCACAAATAACAATCTCTTTATAGTGTGTGAGGAGGTTATAGAAGTATGGTCAATTTCGGATTTTGTGAACGGTACAAATAAACTTATCCAAGTTATCACCGGAAAAGATATTTCGCTGATCGATCCCAACTCGCTTAGTTTTAGCATGGCCAATCCCATGGTGCAGGGTTTGCAATTGGTATTCCGCTTAGTACCCAAGCCGCCTACTCCATTGGGATAAATTTGGACCAGTAGATACAAAATACCGCCATCAGAAAGATTGGTTACAACAAACAAAATCTTACCAATCAATTGGTAATTGGTTGTTGGGATTATTGCTGAATGTAATAGTATGTATATTGAGCTGCAAAGGATGCAGTATTATGTAATTAAGTATAATTAGACACATTTTCTACCGGCTTTTGACGAATCGGGCCAAATCGCCGTTGCAGCCGCGTATATATATATATATATATTCGCGGCAGTTGGAACCGGAAATGCCATTTATGGTGGGGCTTCAGGTACATCTATCCACACGATCTTCAATGTAGTGTGAAACCTCACATCGCTTCCCCTCCATTTTGGGTGCAATTTTCACAGTAGATGAAAGATGGGGTAGCACACGTGACCGAAGGGCCGAGGAACTGCCAGAGTGGGGTTGATATAAAGCAAAGGTGATCTGCTGGGGTTGGAAAATCAAATAACTATTCTAAAATGGTTGAACTCAATGTTAATGGAAAGGTTGCTGTTATCACCGGAGGTACCCGTGGGTTGGGGTTGTACTGTGCCGAAGCTTTGGCGTTAAACGGAGCCTCGACCATCGTTATCACCTCGCGGAAGGCCAAGGCATGTGAGGAATCCAAGGCCTATTTGGAAAAGATCACTAAGGAAGCCGGTAAGAAGGTCAAGGTGATCTCAATTCCAGCGGACCTTTCGAATGAAAAGGACACCGAAAGGTTTTTCGAAGAAACCTCCAAACAAGTGGATAAAGTAGATATTTTGATTGCAAATGCTGGTGCTTCATGGGGAGCACCATTGGAAGAACATCCAGTTTCTGCAGTGAAAAAGGTGTTGGATTTGAATGTCGTAGGAGTGTTCCACACTATCAAGTTGTTCACCCCATTATTGGAACAAGCAGGCCAAGCCGAAGACCCTTCGCGGATTCTTATCATGTCTTCAGTGGCATCCATCAGTCCAGTAGATGTGGCAGGAACCTACGGATACTTGGCCTCCAAGGCCGGTGTTTCGCACATGGGTAAGAACTTGGCAATGCAATTGGGTCCTCGTAACATCACCGTCAACTCCTTGGCCCCTGGCTTCTTTCCTTCCAAGATGTCCAATGGATTGCTTGAAGTTGCTGGAGAGATCATGACTCAAACCAACCCCAGAAGAAGACTTGGCCGTAAGGAAGATCTCCAGGACCTCGTGTTATTTTTGAGTTCCAAACAATCCTCCTACATCAATGGAGTGGTGATTCCTCTTGATGGTGGTGCTCACTTGGGTGTTGCCAAATTGTAGTTGTGATCACTGACTAGTGATTTTCTCGTTTTTTCTACTTATACCTTATACAAATATATGAACACTATGGCTGTTACTATCATCACTGGGGCCTCTAGAGGTACGTAGGCTGGCGATATGGGACATTCCCTCCCCAATAGATCCATTATATAAGCCACATGGCTGGTGTTTGCTTTGGTAGTGCTCTTTTTGGTGGGTTCAAACATGGCCATGATGCTGATTCAGGGTCCAGTACCTGGGCCATAATCCAACTGATTCCAAGGCAACCAACGGCAATTGGTGTGGTGGTGGAAGTTCAGCCCCTTACTGGGAACTGGTTACTAACATCTAGGCATAGGAAAGTCCATCGCCGAAATCATTCTTGCTGACAGTTCGGCAAAGGTGGTGGCGGTTGCTAGAAGCGAGCCGGAGTTGAAAAAGCTCCAAGCACAGTACGGAGATGACCGGGTCGCTGTTGTTGCTGGTGATCTATGTGATGACGCTGTGGGGGCCAAGGCGGTGGCAGCGGCGGTGGCCCAATTCGGCCGCCTTGATGCTATTGTAGCCAATGCTGGTGTCCTTGACCCTGTGGGGCCATTGGAAAGCACCAGTTTCTCCGATTGGAAGAGGCTCTACGATATCAACTATTTCTCCATTGTCAGATTGCTCCAGCATGGTCTTGGTGAGTTGAAAAAGACCAAGGGAAGAGTGGTTGCTGTTTCTTCGGGTGCTTCCGTCAAGTCTTACAGTGGATGGTACGCCTACGGAGGATCCAAGGCTGCGTTGAACCATTTGGTGTTTTCACTAGCTGACCAAGAGCCCGACATTTCTGCCATCTCCATTGCTCCCGGTGTGGTCAACACGGTGATGCAACAAGATATCAGAGAAAAACACGGTGGTTCGATGGCTGCCGATGTCCATGCCCGCTTCGTAGATCTTAACGCCACGAACAAGTTGCTTGCGCCAGAGGTTCCCGCTACAGTGTTGGCCAACTTGGCCTTGAGAGGCTGGGACCCCTCTGTCAATGGGCAGTACCTCAGGTATGACGATGAGAAGTTGGCTGCATTCTCCAAATAATAATCCAGAGAGCCCTGACTCGTGTCCTCGCGTCCTGGGAAATGGCTCGGTTTGACAGCAGGTACAGTTTGGTCCTAAGCCATTCATTCTTATGATTAAACAGTCGAAGACTGGTCTCTTGTCCGTCACTACTGTAAAGAAAGAAAGTCGGACGCCAGGAATTAAAACTTCAGGAAATCGGTCTCTATCCCATCGATTTCAGTGGCACTTGATTACCTAGTAACTTCAAATTAGAGAATAAATGAATTATACACTAGAATCACCTCTCAAAACTAGTCACTGATATCTAACATAGTAATTGTATTGCTGATAATACAGCTGGAACACCACCTCAATCGGATATGAATTTTAATATTACAATAGTAGAATATGATTACGATAAAAATTCACCATTCTCTTTTATGAATAGTTCATCCTAAAGTTAACAAATATTGTTCTTTTTGATTTACGATTGATATTTATGTTAACCGTATTTTTATTTCCCTATAATGCCAATAATGATTTTTAATTCAACATTTTATCGTGAATTCTGTTATCCCTTAGACATATTTGAAAGAAATTATCCATCGATTTACCTGGTTTATGGTTAGCCTTCTCTATAAATACATATAATACATATAAACTAAAAGAGAAGTAGCAATAGAATTACTTAATTGAGTACCTTTTGCAAGTTAAAATATGTGTTTCATCAATATCCCATTTTCTCCTTTGTTTTTTTTTTTCATTTGCTCCATTTGCTCCTGTTGGCTTAATTTTCCCAACCGTGTCTGGTTCCATCTACTTGTACATCTACTTGTACATCTACTTGTCTACATCAACTGCCGAGACCAACCTTGTCTTGGAATTCACCAACCATTAAACAAGCTCAAGCCATTGGATAGTCCCAGGTACATTGGCTACTAGCCACTTCTGGGCCCCAGAATTTCGTCTTCTAATTTACTTCCTAACTCATCCAGTTCGTGAACTCTCAATTGTTGATCGAGCTCACTGCGATCAACTCGATATTTCACCTATTTCACATAGTTCACTCACCATTCTTTTGGGAACACACCAATGAACAGACTCATGCTTAGTAGAGCTCGGGCCAGTCTCGTTAGAGGCAGAGCCGGTCCAATCATCAAGAGATTCAATTCCACCAAATCCACACCTCCTCCTCCTCCTCCTCCTCAAATTCCAAAGGGGAAGATCTTGATTGGGCTTGGAGTGTTGGCCATTGGGTCCACGGTATTGTCCAGTGTGTACTCCAAGGAAGAACCCAAGTCGGCTTTGGAGCCACCCAAGAAAGCAGCTTTTGCCGATGGAAAGATCTCTGTCATTTACGTGTTGGGAGGACCTGGTTCGGGGAAGGGAACTCAATCGGCCAACTTAGTGAGAGACCATGGATTTATCCACTTATCAGCTGGAGATTTGTTGAGAGCTGAACAAAAGAGAGAAGGATCTAAGTACGGAGAATTGATTGCTCAGTATATTAGAGAAGGTACCATTGTTCCTCAGGAAGTGACTCTTGCTTTGTTGGAACAAGCAATCAAGGACGAATATGCCAAGGGCTCCACCAAGTTTTTGATCGATGGGTTCCCTAGAAAAATGGACCAAGCTCTTAGTTTTGAAGAGCAAATTGCCCGTTCCTCGTTCACGTTGTTCTTTGAATGTCCTGAGCAAGTCATGTTGGAAAGATTATTGGAAAGAGGTAAGACCAGTGGTAGAACCGATGATAACATCGAAAGTATCAAAAAGAGATTCCGGACTTTCATCGAGACCTCCATGCCTGTGGTTGATTATTTTGAAAAGCAGGGCAAAGTGGTTCGGGTCCAATGTGACCAGCCCGTAGATGAGGTGTACAAGAACGTGCAAGCGGCTTTGAAATCTAGATCTATATAAGCAAGTTTCCCCGAGATATTCCTCTTGGATGCTGTTTACCAAAATACCTCTTAACCATAAATATTATTGGTTATCTCTACAAAATTGAACCAAGCATATTTTTTTTGTATGAATACACTGAATCTAGACCCACAGCTGTAGAAAATATAATCTATACCAAAATTAGTTATGATACTCTGGTGCAACTTCTGAAAGCTTGCAACTAGTAATTGTATTTTATCCAACAGTTAACCAGCTGGAATCAAAAAATTTGCATAGCTTAGCTTGCTTAATTTGCGTTCCTGCAAAAGATTTTCTGGGGATAGAAGAAGCTCCGTTTCAATTTTCATAAGGCACTTAGATGAAATTAGAGTTTAAATAACCTAACTTTATCTCAAACTTCACGTTGCAATTTTGTATCAATTAACTGGCTGCACCGTAAGATCTATTTACTAAAATTAAAACTCATTCTCGATTAACTGAGTATTTACTAGTTATTGAAGTAGTCAGTTCAGTGAGTTCCAACATAGCTAATAGAATAAAAAATGGATAATTTTCTGACCTTATATTGGAGAATTCTCCATCTTTTAAATAAATCTCTGTGTCACCAATTAAATTATCACTGATGTCAAATGTATTCCAGCCCAGACGTAAGATTTTTACCTAACGAAACAACCTATTTATTTCGCTGTTATATTTAGGAGTTACAATTTTTTGTTCAAACAAAGTTCAAAAAATCATGGCTTAAAAATACCCCAAAAGACATCATCAACTCTTGAGCAATCTAGGGAAAATCAAAAGTGCAATCTTTGCATGCAAACCCCATGAACACTTTCAAAGGAAGTTTTAAACAAGGGGCGATATTTCACTTCACCACTAAATTAGGTGATGGCCATCATCCAAATTGGTACGAAGACTGGGTGAATAGTTGCAAAATCGCACTTTCAGAGACTACAATGATAGCTGTCCAAAGATACAAAGATATACAAATCTGACCAACCGGACCCAAACTCCATTATTATATGTGTAAATTCATCACAAATGCACTCACGAGGCATTGCATTTTTGGAAAATATACCAAGGATGTTTTTCTCATAATTTTCATTATTAACCTGAAAATTGGAGGAGTTTCGAGGAGAGTTAGAGTGGTGCAATTAAAATCGTAGAATCAGAGCCGTACCATATTGGAGTGTTACAGTAACATATTGAGTGCTAATACAGATTGTTATCCTGATAATTCTCGGTGGTTGTTCAGAAGGAAACCAAGTTTTGGCACTCATGGGTGTGCACAGTGGATGGGATATTTTAAAACAAAAAAAACAATCACCAACCCCAAGTGTAGATTATTAATCATGTCCACCATCAGTACGGGATTGCCACCAGGATGGGCGATCAAAGTTTCACGGAACCACGGGCGTGAATATTTCTTGAACCAGGCCACCAAGGAGTCTTCATGGGAACCGCCATTTGGTAGCGACGAAGCCAAGTTGACGGAATACTTGAAGAAGTTCAAGGCCAATGGCAATAAGCCGGTCGTAAGAGAAGATGGAAAGATCAATGTATCTCATTTGTTGGTGAAGAATGTGCAATCACGGAAGCCCAGATCGTGGAAGTCGCCCGATGGGATCACCACCACCCGCGATGAAGCCATTCAAACATTGAAGAAACACCATGCTCGGATCTTGAATGGCGAGATCAAGTTGAGCGAGCTTGCAAAGACGGAAAGTGACTGCTCGTCCCATTCGCAGGGCGGAGACTTGGGGTGGTTTGGAAAGGGTCAAATGCAGCCCAGCTTCGAGGAGGCTGCCTACGGGTTGAATGTGGGCGAGATCAGTGACATCATCGAAACCGATAGTGGTGTACATATTTTACAGAGAAACGGTTAACAGAAGAGGTGAGAAAGTCGAAACGAGCCAGAAACCCCAAAGAAAAAAGTCAGAAAGAGTGAAAACCAGTAAATGCCAGAGAGTACATACAATTGCGCTGTGCAAAGGTGGTAGGATACAAGTATTCTATAGGTTATAAGAATAGTATAAGTGATGTAGTATAAGTGACAAGATCACCAATAGTGCAATTAGTACAAGTAATATATTATTTTGTAGATATTACCAATATTGCTAGTGGAAGCATTTCAAACTACAAACATGAGAATATAGTACGAATATTAGGGTACAAGTGACAACCGCAAAGTATTTCGAGTATAGCATAAGTAATAAAAAGTATAGACTAGTATTAGCACCACAAGAGGATGATGAAAGTATCATTATTGTATCGGAGGGATATTAGAAGTATTACAATTATTGTAAGAATTACTGGTATTGAAAGTTGCATTATGAGTATTACAAAGTATTGTAAGTATAAGTATTAGTATTTTAAGTATAAATATTGTAGGTATAATAAAAATTACTAGTATTACAAGTGTTGAATAATAAAAATAACTAGTATAGCAAGTATAATAAAAATTGCTAGTATTACAAGTATAATAAAAATTGCTAGTATTACAAGTATAAGTATTGCAAGTATTATAGTATTACAAGTATTATAAGAATTACTAGTATTACAAGTAATACAGTATTATAGCACAACTATTAAACACATCATAAGTATTAAATGTAGTACGTATTGCAAGTGATGCAAGTAGCATAATTATTAGAACTGTAATAACTATAATAACTATTGCTATTAGTGGTCCTATTGTATAATCAACCTGTGCTAACACCAGAGATATCACTTGGCATCAAACAGAAATCATCCAGCATGATTTGTTTCTATTTTGTACTAGAATATCTTATAAGCGACGCAAGATATAAAACCCTCACTACAATACAAAAAAATGCTCTACTATAATATACTCTGGTATACTCTACTATACTATACTATACCATAACCATACCCTACTATAATATACTTTACTATACTTAACTAACCAATGAATTTTGAGAAAGGACTTTTTCAATTACAGCATTTTCGCCTTAGCCGTACGCCACCCACAACCCTACCACCGAAAGCTCGAGTCACAGGCCATCGTTGAAGGATCTGCAAACTTCTTTCGGTCCCTTTCCATCCCCAGCACCGTTTCGTTCGCACGGAGTAGGGCCACGCGACACCAGCCCAGAGTCACCGGGCTCTCTGTGGCCGTATATCCTCGTGGCTGCCACACCATTGCCAGGCAAACTAAGCGACTCCAATAGAAACTCATGGAATCAGACACTGTCAGTAACCAGCCATAATGTGTAGAACCCAAAGTGTCGTTGGTGTCTGTAAGTGTCCCTGTCCCCCCCCCCCCCGTTTCCCGGCTTCCCATGACCCAATTGAGCGGCCCTCGTCAAACTGGTCCCTGTTGCTCCAACAGAGCCCCTCTTCACTAATTTCCCCCCCCATTAGAGCCCCTCTCATTGATTTGCCTCCAGTAGAGCCACTCTTCCCTAACTTCCCCGAAACTAGACCCCCCTCGAGCACGCACTTTTTGGCTGCTATTGTACGGTATTCCCCAGTCCGCGCCTTTTGCCTATAAATACCCCAGGTGGCCAGTCAATTGTACAATTATCGCCATGTGTTCTTCCCAATCGACCACCAAGTTTGAAAGAGAGGTCTTGCCCACCAACGTCAAGCCGGTTCACTACACCATCACCCTTGAGCCCAACCTTGAGACCTTCAAGTTTGATGGTGAAGAGACCATTGATTTCCAGGTCAATGAAAGAACCGATTTCATCACTTTGAACTCGTTGCAAATCGAAATCTCCAAGGCCAGCCTCAATGACGTGCCTATCACCGACTACTCCTTCGATGAAAAGGCTCAGACTGTCACCTTCAAATTGAAGGACCATTTGGTGGCCGGCACCACTGCTTCCCTCAACCTTAAGTTCCAAGGTACTTTGAACGATCAAATGGCTGGTTTCTACCGTTCGTCTTACGAAGAAGATGGTACCAAGAAGTACTTGGCCACCACCCAATTCGAGCCCACCGACTGTCGTAAGGCCTTCCCTTCGTATGATGAGCCTTCTGCAAAGGCTACCTTTTCCATCAACCTTATCGCCAACAAAAATTTGGTTTGTTTGTCCAATATGGATGAAAAAGAAACTACCTTATTATCCAATGATAGAAAATTGGTCAAGTTCAACAAGACTCCCCTTATGTCCACTTATCTTGTGGCCTTTATTGTGGGTGACTTGAGATACGTCGAAAGTGAAATCAAATACAATGTTCCCATCAAAGTTTATGCCACCCCAGGCATGGAACATTTGGGTAAATACTCCGCCAATGTGGCTGCAAAATGTTTGGCCTTCTTCGACAAGAAATTCGATATCAACTACCCATTGCCAAAATGTGATATGGTGGCCATCCACGATTTCGCAGCTGGTGCCATGGAAAACTTCGGGTTGATCACCTACAGAAACGTCGATTTATTGATTGACGCCGAAAATGCCGATGTCAACACCAAGTTGAGAGTCACCGAAGTGGTTGCCCATGAATTGGCTCATCAATGGTTCGGTAACTTGGTCACCATGGATTTCTGGGATGGTTTGTGGTTAAACGAAGGTTTTGCCACCTGGATGTCTTGGTACGCTATTGATAGCTTGTACCCTGAATGGAAGGTTTGGGAATCTTATGTTTCTGATGCTTTACAACATGCTCTTGGCCTTGACAGTTTGAGATCTTCTCACCCAGTCGAAGTTCCTGTCAAGAGAGCTGAAGAAATCAACCAAATTTTCGATGCCATCTCCTATTCCAAGGGTTCTTCTATCTTGAAGATGCTTTCTAAATGGTTAGGTGAAGAAACTTTCATCAAAGGTGTTTCTAACTACTTGAAAGCTCACAAATGGGGTAACACTCAAACCAGTGATTTGTGGCGTTCTTTGGCCGATGTCAGTGGAAAGGATGTGGTTGCAGTCATGGATATCTGGACCAAGAAGATTGGATTCCCAGTTATCAAGGTTACCGAACAAGGTGATTCCATCACTGTTACTCAAAACCGTTACTTGAACACTGGTGATGTTAAGCCTGAAGAAGACGAAACTTTATACCCAATTTTCTTGTCGTTGAAGACCTCGGAAGGTGTTGAAGACTCTACTTTGAATGAAAGATCCAAGACTATCAAGCTTTCCACTAAAGATGATTTCTTCAAGATCAATGCTGATCAATTCGGTATTTATCGTACTGCTTATGAAGCCTCTCGTTGGGCCAAGTTAGGTCAAGCTGGTGTTGACGGCAAGTTATCAGTTGAAGACCGTGTGGGTTTGGTTGCAGATGCTGGTTCCTTGGCTGCCTCTGGTTACATTGACACAACCAGTTTGTTGGGTTTGACAAAATTATGGAATGGTGAACAAAACTATGTTGTTTGGGGTGAAATCTTTGGAAGAATCAGTGCTATCAAGAAAGCATTTGTATTTGCTGATAAATCTATCAATGAAGGTTTAAAGGCATTCTCTCGTGACTTGATCAGTGCCAAGATCTCCGAAATTGGTTGGGAACATAACAAGGACGACAGCTTCGCTGAAGAACAATTGAAGGTATTATTCTTTTCTGCTGCTGTTGGTAATGACTACAAAAAAGCAGTTGATTGGGCTGTTGGTGCTTTCAATGATTACATCGGTGGTAAACAAGATGCTTTCTCTCCAAGTTTGAGATCTTCCATCTATGTCACTGCTGCTAAAAACGGTAACAGAAAGACCTATGAGCAGTTCTTGGAACTTTACAAAAAGACTAAGATCGTGGATGAATCTTCTGCCATTTTAGGAGCTTTGGGAAGATTCGAAGATCCCGAGATCATTGATGATGTTCTTGCCTTATTATTGGAAGGATCTGTGGTTAGACAACAAGATATCTACAAGCCAATTGTCGGCTTAGCTACTCATCCTTTGGGTATCAACAAATTATGGGCTTGGTTCCAAAAGAATGCTGATACTCTTGAGAAGAGATTCCCACCAGGATCGAGTATTTTCAGTGCCATGGTTACCTTGTCCACTTCCAGTTTCACCTCTGAAGAAAAGAAGGAAGAAATCCAAAAATTCTTCGCCGACAAGGATACTAAGGGTTATGATCAATCTTTGGCACAATCTTTTGATGTGATTTCTTCTAAAATCTCTTGGACCCAACGTGATACCAAGGTTCTTGAGCAATGGTTGCAAGGTAATGGATACAAAAACTAATTCAATCAACAAACAGAGCTGGTCAGGGGTTAATCGAAGGGGTCGATTGGGGGGAAAGGGCCATGCTGTTTATTGAACGACTATTTACGTAAGTAGATGACTGAAATGAAGTATATTGGGAAAATCAAAAATAACTAGCAAGCAATTGCTGAGGTCTGTAAGTGTGTAATTTAATGTTCATTTGTATATATTATCTATTAATCGTTGTTAATGAGGACTAAACTTTTTATAACAGTATCCCAAGGTTATATCACAAGCTAGCCGAAGATCTTCAGCAAATGGACTATCGACAAGTCTCCCGTTTTCTACTCGCAACACCTTTTCTGTCTCTAACACCACAAATCCTAGTTTTCGATATATGGGACCCAAATCATGCTCCACAAAAAAACTGGCATTCACAGTAACTTCTTGACCACCGGATTTCTTTACAAAATACTGTTCGACTACCCCATCAAGAAATCTTTTACCGGCATTTGATAAGAACGAAGTGAATGCAGTTAAATCAAGCGTATGAAGTTCTTGAGGTTCATGAACAAACCCTACCGATCCCAAACATCTTTCCAAGTAGGCATCGTCGAATGAAAACCCCGGATCAACTTCGGTTATGACAAATTTCGATATGTCAAACTGATTGGCAGCATGTTTAGGAATATCGAAATCAAAACTTTCTTGTAGGTTATTACTGATTCGATTGAGCTTTCTGGTTAATCCCAAGGTATCAAAAGATTCCTTAGGCCCAACAAAAGCAAATAATTTGAGCTCTTCGGCACCTGAGGCGAAGAAACTCAACACACGTCGATGGTCAGGAATTCTCTGTGTTTGTACGATCTGGAACTTGAATCGGGTCTTATCGTAGGACTTATTGACTAAATCAGTGAGATTGCGAAGACTGGTCTCATCAGCTGTCTCGAACCATCGGTTGTTGAATACAAGAACTTCTGTCATTATGTCAAAGTACTCTGATGCACCTTTGACAGTTTTATGCAGATGGGCCCGTTTTATAACCGCATTCCAGCGCATACTGTGTCGTGGAGCCTCATCGTGAGTCATCCACTTATCAACTCTTTGCGTAAACCCGCCATACAGTATGAGGACTCGGATGCTCTGGAATGCTGTGATCTTCAAGACAGTTCAAATTTGCAATTGGAACCATGGACGTATGTCTCGATCTCAGGCATATTTACCATGTAGACTGAAAATATATTATATATGGTTGCACCAAAAACATTGTTGAAATTACTGGTCTGTGTTCTACTGTAGAATATTTCATGGCATCGGCGTGGTATACTAGAGTCTTTAAGAGACCGATTATCTCTACATACCTAGCCCTAAAACAATAAATGCAATGATACCTTGGATAAATAGCTGCCGGTATATAGGGTCAAAATTCATCAAATTTGTGAAACATCGGTTGAAATCAATGGATGGAGTTTGAAGGTATCTGATAATAGGGTATCATAAATGCTATAATCCAGTTCCTTAGCCTGACTACTGGATATATATAATGATAACAGAAATGGACTTAAAAAAAAAAAAAAAAGTAAAGTTACTCAAGAGTCTACTCCCATGAACTTCAAGATCAAAACGAATTGATCTTCTTCGTATGCAAATGCTTGTCTAAATTTGATGATGTGTTTCCATCTCTTGGCATTCATTCCCTTTGGTTCTCTAATCAACCGATCCCATAAATGATATCCTCCGACGTTTTCCCTGATTACAGAGCTGGGTAAATCAATTCCATACTTTGGATCGATCAACCTTTCCCCATGTTGTATTTGTTGATGAAGGGCCCAAATCAAAATGTTTCCAATGTATGACAAAACACTATAATCAAGGTTATTTTGGTGAATGTCTTTATTGGAAGGAGTCAACTTTGTCCCCGTGGTCTCCAAATTAATTTCATTGTACCCACCAAATAATTCAAGAATGTTGGGGAAAAGCTTGACAGTCTTTTTGAATCCAATTGATTCGTACAATGCAACGTTGACACATAATAAAAAGAATATCTTTTTCTTTTCTTCATCTTTAAATAATTCATCCGAATGTTTAATAGTGAAATTCAAGCAAGTTGACGAATATTTGGAGATTTTATATGACGACAAAATGGTTTTAAGTTTAACATCAGATGCATCTAAATTTAAGATTTGTTTGTGAGATAACCCAATAATGGTTTTGATGGCTTCAATCTCAGGTAATTTGCTGGCGTATCTACTGTTCATGGTAGTCTTTTTGGTTGATCTAAGCTTGATATCAAAAGGATTGTTTTCTGCGGAACCCGATGTTTGGTTCAATAATTCCATTGATTTTTTCTTATTCAATCTTAATGTTTCTTCAATGGTTGGCTTTTTGGTTTCAAATGTGGCCAGAGATGAAAATGTTACTTTTCTAAGAGGGGAAGACTCTTCGTCGGAGCATCTTTTGGGGGTGTCGGTGGAGGTATTTTCATCCATGGTTTCATCGAAAATACTGTCTAACGTGACATCAGCTATATCTTCGTCATCCACTTCAACCACATCAACTAATAGGTCAGTAGGCAACGACTTTGAAAGGGGCATTTCTTCATCTTTTGACTTGTTTTCAGTACCAGATTCTTTATTTTTCTTGTTCTGGTTGGTTCTAGCTCTTCTTTCCTTTCTCTTTTTGTTCTTCAATTTTCTCTTTTCCTTTTCTATTTCCGACAACTCGTCCTGTTCGGAGATAGAAATGATGGAATCATCAAATTCAGATTCGGTTTCAATATCTTCGATTCGGGTTGGCTTGGCGAGTTTTCCACCCAAGTTATTCAAGGACGCTTTCTTTCTTAGGTTGTTGTCGTTATTTAAATTTCTGAAATCCATGGACTTGGACTTGTTGAGCTTTTTGTCGATGGAGATAGATTCTGACTTTTGTCTTCTAAAATCGGCCGATTTCTGTTTATTCAACTTGCGAGGCTTATTATTATCGATTGTATTGTCGGTTGGATTAGTCTTGTCATTCAACTTGCCATAGGACTTTTTCCTACGGGCCTTGTTGGGTTTTTTTGTGGGTGCCTCGTCGCTGTCGCTCAAGTTGATGTCGTTAAAATCTTTGGTGACGTCTTCCACCATAAACCGCAAGCCCTGAGCCTTGGTGGGTTTCTTGGTCTTCTTCTTGGGGGTGGGGCTGGCATCGACAAAAATGGGGTCGGCCGGCTTGAACAGTTGGATCGGAGATGCTTGGATCGCGTTGTTGTTCAATAGATATTGGAGATCATTTTCAAATTGAGCATCTTGATTCAGACTCTGGAGTTGGTCATAGTCATAGTCGTTAACGATGAATTGATCATCGATCCCATGGCCATTGACGCCAGGGGCCACAAGATTGAGCTGAGACGCCTTGTGGGTTCTCGTTTTACTCATGGTATCCAAAGTTCAACTGGTATATGATGAGGTCTAGATCGTTTTTAAAAAGGGTGAAGCTGGTGGTCGGTATATGGATATGCAGGTGTCAAAAGGTATCAAAGACGTGATGGTAATGGACTCTCTCCCCCCAAAAAAAAAAATGCCAGTTTCCGTTAGAAAAACAACTACTCTGGTCCACGAAAAGAGGGTAGCTGGCGAGTGTGTGTAGATGTTGATGAAAAGGCTCCGCCAAAGTAAAGGGATCGGGCGTGGTAACCACCGTTTTCCTGTTGGTAACCGTCGTTATTGTTTCAAATTTAGACGAGGGTCTAATATGCAAATACACCACAAACATTACCCAAACCAGGCAACTGGAGACACCCACCCGATTTGTTTGCAGGTTCGATCCTCATCAAGAGCCACTGCCGGTGGATGGACGACGAATCGGGTGATCCAACCATCGTAGACGGCCGAGCTGCGGTCTGGGCCACGTCTAGCTTTGTCTTGTTGAATGGTAGTGGGTTCTTATCTGGGGGAGGGGCAGAGGTGGAGCTAAAGTTGCAACACGCACCTTTCTGGCATAATTGAAGAAAGGTATGATGATCTTGAAGTAAAGGAAACGGTGGTCCCAGTATACTAGTTGATCTAGTTGATCTAGGAGAGGCGGGGGGGCACCCACATTCGGCCACTTGGGGCTAAACTTGTCTATGTTTTTACACCATGATGATCGTATTTTCATGTTTCATGTTAGCACTTTGAATAAGATGCAAAATTTTTCACCCCAGCTTTTCGGCCACAACGTTTGCATCCTATATCGTTAGTAAAATATCACCTGAATTGTAACGACAACATATTCGTAGGCCATCTATAATTAGCATTGATTTCGAACGTATTCGTCTTGCTCATTTCTTGTTTTATGTGTTCAACATCGTTAAAACTGAACCATAATTTGGTACATCATAAAATCTATGCTTTTTTTGAGTTACCTTTCTTTATCTTACATATGTCTACAATTGGTTGTTCTACACTGGCAACTCCATCAACTTTTTAACCACAGTTGACGAATCTCTTGATTATAATAATATTTTCATTTTGTTTTGCTTCGATAAAGTCAAATCAAATGCCTGTGTCATCTAAGTGTAATAAAGAAGTAATCATTGTAACCTCATGAGCCAGTACAGACTTAGAAAGAAGCAACAAAGGATTCGGTGACAGACTTCAACTTGTCTAATAATTCCTTGGACAATTCACCCTTTTCTTTGACGGCTTCCAAGATTTCTGGGGAGTCAGACTTCAAGTGAGACAAGAAAGATTCTTCAAATTCACCAATTCTGTCAATGGCAATGTTATCCAAGAAACCGTTGACACCAGCGTAAATAACTGGAACTTGTTCTTCAGCAGCCAATGGGTTGTATTGCTTTTGCTTCAAGATTTGAGTCAATCTTTCACCTCTAGACAAGGTTTGCTTGGTAGAAGCATCCAAATCAGAACCGAATTGAGCGAAAGCAGCAACTTCTCTGTATTGAGCCAAGAACAATTTCAAAGAACCGGCAACTTGCTTCATGGCCTTGACTTGAGCAGCGGAACCGACACGAGAGACAGACAAACCGACGTTAATAGCTGGTCTGATACCCTTGTAGAACAATTCAGCTTCCAAGAAAATTTGACCATCGGTAATGGAAATAACATTGGTTGGAATATAAGCAGAAACATCACCACCTTGAGTTTCAATGACTGGTAAAGCGGTTAAAGAACCAGAACCGTTAGCTTCAGACATCTTAGCAGCTCTTTCCAATAATCTGGAGTGCAAGTAGAAAACATCACCTGGGTAAGCTTCTCTTCCTGGTGGACGTCTCAATAACAAAGACAATTGACGGTAAGCAACGGCTTGCTTGGACAAATCATCGTAGACAATCAAAGCGTGTCTACCGTTGTCTCTGAACCATTCACCAATAGCACAAGCAGTGAAAGGAGCAATGTATTGTAATGGAGCAGCTTCGGAAGCAGTAGCAGCAACAATGATGGAGTATTTAAGAGCATCGTTTTGTTCCAAGGTTTGAACCAATTGGGCAACAGTAGATCTCTTTTGACCAACAGCGACGTAAACACAGTACAACTTCTTGGATTCGTCGTTACCGTTGTTCCATCTCTTTTGGTTCAAAATGGTGTCCAAAGCGACGGCAGTCTTACCAGTTTGACGATCACCAATGATCAATTCTCTTTGACCTCTACCAATTGGGACCAAAGCATCAACAGACTTTAAACCGGTTTGCATTGGTTCATGGACAGATCTTCTTGGCAAAATACCTGGGGCCTTGACTTGGGCTCTGGAAGAGGAAGAAGCGTTCAATGGTCCCTTACCATCGATTGGGTTACCTAAACCATCAACAACTCTACCTAATAATTCTGGACCGGTTGGGACATCAACAATCTTACCGGTTCTCTTGACGGTTTCACCTTCTCTGACCAATCTGTCAGAACCGAACAAGACAACACCGACTTGGTCAGCTTCCAAGTTCAAGGCCATACCTTGAACACCAGAAGAGAATTCAACCAATTCTTCGGCTTGAATGTTGTTTAAACCGAAAACACGGGCAATACCATCACTATTAATGTTAGTAAATCCAAATCAAAAACAAAATCAAAAACAAAATCTAATCAACTCTAATCAACTCCAACTAAAGTTCATTAAAACCTTCAACAGTTAAAAAGAAAATAATCCCAAATTTATACATACCCAACAGATAAAACTCTACCGGTTTCGTTCAAGTTAGCTTCGTCAGAAACACCTCTGATTCTTTCTTCCAAGATAGAAGAAACTTCAGTTGGAGCAGCCTTGGCGGAGGCGAATCTTCTGGCGTTTAATTGGACTGGGCGAGCCTAGAAATTGGTTAGTATTTGAAACAACAGTTCATTGGAGGAACGAGGGACGAAGGGACGAAGGGAGAGTGGGTGGGGGATATCCTTCATTGAATATAGTCAACATAGCGGGATCATCAAAACATTCCAGTCTATTATGATGCCGATTTTTGCATTCTATACAATTCAATTCTTGGCAAAAAAAAACAACTGGAAATTTTCCTTCATGAGCAATTAACCTCCAACAATCATCAACCGCTGGCATCCGCTGGCATCCACCAGCAACTCAATCAATTCATAGCGCCATTCAAGCGATTGCACCATTGGCCCATTGGCCCATTGGCCCCGACCCCAAATGTGCTTGCCTATGCTAAAAGCTTTGAATCTTGATCGATTGATTTCTATTCAACAAGAAACCCGAGCGGATCCCAAAAAGTTCCATCAGGGCCCCATTGGCCATTTGAATACATACAATACGCAAACCCCTAGCCACAGCAGTGGCGGAACGAGCAGCAGAACGTAAGACTGGACGAGCTGACAACATCTTAATAGTAAATTTAACTAATCCAAGTTAAAAAAAAAAAGTGGTGGTAGTTAATAAATATGAAAAATCCTGCCAGTGTTCCCTCGCTCGGCCAACCAACCAAAGAAACTGGTTGGACGGGAGCCGGACAACTTTCGCGGTGAGGGACGCTTCTGATTGGCCGAGACAAGGGCGGGTAACTGGCAGCCTGCTTAGGTCAGCGCGTCACGTGGATTTCTTCAACCCAGTGTACCTTTTTAGTACCGGCTGGTTGGGCCGGGGTTACTGGTGGGATGTAGTGGGGGGGACGGGGGGGGTGTGGGCGTCGGTTTACTGTAGAGATGAGTGTGGGCGTGGGTTATGTCATGAAATGGAGGGTTGCAACGTGTGTGGGGGAAAAAGCGTCTCATCCATCGAGATGATGATATTATTGGTCAACCACGGGGGAGGAAGGTTAACTCCATACTTGCAAACCCACCAACAACAAAAAAAGGGACCACACTTAGCCCCAAACTAGTGTGTCTGGTTCCCTTCCACCGGTCCCGTTTGGCCTGGATCCGGGCTTGAGCCTCGTCTCCAAATATCCTACATAGGTTACACCCACTCTAACATATTCCGCAGCTCATATAGTGCACCAAGCAACAAGGCCCCCCACCCCCCAATTATTCGTCTCGTATACCCCGTAACTAGTGATAAATGTCATCAGAGGTACTGACATCCTCTTCGGGCCCCCCCCCCCACCTCCACCAATGGCCTCAGTTGGCCCCATTTGGCCCCATTTGGCCCCATTTGGCCCCCTTTTGCCCCACGCCAGTTGAAGGCCGCCGCTTATGTAATGGATGTCGTGCGTGTACCGCTATGTGAAAAATCTACTTTGAGACGTTCAACCACTAGCCAACACTACCAGGATGTTTAACGTGGCCAGAACACCTTTGAAGAGGGTTGGGTTGCGGTTCCAGTCCAGCGACTCCAAGAACTCGGTGTTCCTTTCGGATTTGTTCAAAAGAATCGAGCAGGTAACTGCCAAATCCAAGCAAATCAAGCCATTGGAGCGTCCCAGTAAAAAGAAACAGTTCAAACCCCAGAATGCTAATACTGCCAACACGACAAGTAATGCTACCGCCCCTTCTGCGCAGTTCACGCCATCTCAATCACAGCAAAATGTCATCCGGGTCCAAGATCATTCTTTGATGAACAGTTTTGGTCAAAGTTATGCTCTGTTTGCCAGCACTGGAGGAGCCTTATCGCGGGGACCTCCAAGAACCAGAACCGCAAGGGGTCCAAGAACCGGTAGAGCCGTCAGAGCCAATGGTGGTGCCCCTGCCACTGCCGCCGATGGAACCTCCACTGCCACTACTGGCTCTAAACCTGGTCCAAGACAAGTAAAAGCACCTAGACAAAGGGCCGTGGATACTTCCAAAGAGGGCAAGGCTCCAAGTAAACAATTGGTGGCCACACCGCTCGTGCCGCAACTCAATGGAAATACGTTCTTTTACGGTAAGCTCACCAGTGTTAACCCTTGTGTTAGTTCGAGAGTCGCATCCATAACCAAGGAAGCATTGATTCATTCCAAATATCCATACTTGGTACCAAAGAGTATCATCAACAACTTGTCGGAAGGTAGAACCAACAAGTTTTTGGTGCAAAAGAACTATTCTTTAGACGTTGATCAAGATGCCTTGACCTCTAGATTTGGGGAAGTGGTCAAGGGTAAGTATGGGGAGATCGAGATCCAGGGATCCAAGGGAGACCAAGCTCAATTCACCAGAGCGGAAATCATGAAGAATGGAAGCTTGAGCTTGGAAAACAAGCAGCATCTCTTTGACGTTGTTAATGGGTTGAAGAATCCCAAGGAATTATTTGCCAATGCCGCATGGTCCAAATAAGCATGGGACGACATAAAATTGACATCTTTGGGGTGATGGGCAATATGTATATAGAAATTCAATGCCCGATACGAACCAGAGTGTAGAATTGCTAAAAGATAGCCAAATGATGGCCGAAAGACAGCGAAAGCCAAAGACTGTTGGGTCGTCCCTAGATGTACCCACCAATAACATAAAGCCTGGCCCCATCCACTATTTGATAATTCTACAAGTGGAAAGGTCTCGGTCGCATTAGTGATAACTTTAACCAATTTACAACTTAGACATTCAAATCTAACAATTTAACAACTTAAACAACTTAAACAACTTAGGCAATTTATCCACCCCAAATGTAAAATTACAGACCAAACTGATACCGTAATATTTCGTTGCTGACTCACCAAGCAACCCCGTAGATGTCATTGGCTGGCCCTGGCAGGTAACATGGAGGGATATTTTTTCTCTACTGTGGTGGCACCCTATAACCTGTGGGGTGAGAATTCGTCATTGATGGTTACGCTGAATAATTTGAGGGGTTTCATTGGTCCCCCATCCTCCTAACTATATGAATTCTGAATAAGTTGATTTCGCAATCTATTGATACTATGGTTGTATAGACTATAGACCATCGCCTCCAGGCGTCGATAGTGCAAAGCCACCAAATGAGGCCAAGGTGGGACCAAGGTGGGGCCATATTGGAGCCAAGATGGAGCCAAGATGGAGCCAGACCGCAACCGGGCCATCAACCCATTGGTTGGAGACGCTAGTTACCATGTCTAAACAGGTAACCAGTTATGGTGGTTACGACATTGACTGTTGCGACATTACCCTTATTGTTGGGTAACAATAGATGCAAATATTCCCCAGGAATCAGGGAGATATCGGTGATTCCTTGCTAGGAGATCAGGATACTTTACCCGATGAGAGCGTAGACAACATAGACATCCATGCAATGTACACAAGACATGTGTTAACTGCACAGCTACTGGCCCCCACCCCCCCCATGGTGTTGGTGCAGTTGATGATTTACAGTGTCAAACAAACCCTGGAATTAGGTTGACACATACACACCAGCAGTCCCCACCAAGAGCCCATTCTGTAGGAACTCGTAAACCAACGGGGGACTGAACATTTAGAAGCTCATAGCAAAGGGTATCAAAAGGCACCAACAGATAACAGATAAGATGTCTACAGGATTTGCAATTGTGGCTGGAGCAGTACGCAATCTAAACAAATGATGATATTATTATTAATGAACTAAACACCTAACCTGACCTAATGAAAGAAACATACCCAAGACCTGCTGAGAGTGTCATACCTTGTTGAACAAACTCCTGGCACTAATGGTTCCTTTTATAGCAGACTGGCCAAACGAATGGGATTCCTTATAGGATAATGCAAATGGTAAAGTGGTAGACACAGCCAAATAACCGAAAAGTAGAATGGTGGATGTTTTGGTGGCAGGTCTCATATAAGCATACATGGTAATTGTTAATACGTAAAAAACTATAGCTGATATCGGGGAACTCCTAGGTTTTATATATGTATCCAGTAACCATAACCACATCTGAAAGTGGAACCATCCGATCAGGTGACATTTTGCATTCTAAAATTTTGGGGGCGCATCACAATCCCAATGTAGTACTGGTTCCATTTTGAAACAATCAAAGATCTTTTAGTACAGGTGGCTCTCACCTCACCGTGGCTCCGGGTTTCCTCATCTCCATCCCCCTTTGGCCCTTCTCACACAATGTAATGCTCTCAACTTCATGACATCGCTGGGGGGGACCCTAGTACCCCTCATCAACCCCTCTCATTGGTAGGTGCTGTCTAGTAAGGGGTGCCCTTTGATCCATTAGCCCCGGCGAAACTGCCCCGTGCTTCTCCTTTGTTCTTTGTCCCTAATACTTGCTCAAAAGTGTCAATTGTTACGGGTGGTGGAGTTGACCTGTCAATCGTACCTCGTACACTCTCGTACACTCTCGTACAAGCTCCTTGGAAAAAACAATTATCGATAGTAAGCCAATGAGCAACGGTTTTCGACTTTAAGGGGGAAACTGTCGGGCTTGAATGTGTTTTTCGGGGGATTTATCGGTGCTAGCAACATCTGACATTACGCTGGTGTGCTGCCAACCATTTCATTCCCAACACCCAACAAAGACTAGAAAGGGTCCTTCGTGGTGCGATGGGTACTTTTTTTTTTTGCCTCGATCACCAGATTTTCCCCTGCGTATACGGGTTATTATATAGAATATTATATTGGGATAATTGGGACTGTTGAGAAACTAGTACTATATTGGGACTAATGGTGTTTTTATCCAAATATTGGATTATTGGGGATTATTAGGACTTTATTGGTATTGGATACAATATCGCATTAAATAGCGATGCTAGATTGGATCACGAAACAATAATAAATTGTGTTCTAGGTACTCTCGATTGTAGTAGATCCGGTCACGATAATATTATAGGATTTTGGACCCGATGGAATACTACTTTAGTTGTGATTATATGCTCATTTAATTGGAAGGACTTCGTATTGGATCATGCTACACTCCTAGATTGGTACGATATAGAACTATATGGACTTTATTGGAAATACCTTGGCTTGTGTAGGTTCATGGATCGTATTGATAGTCCATAATAATACCGGATCAGAATCTAGATCGAAACACCATGTTGGGACTATTAAAATTATACTGTGATTATTGGTATTATTAGTATGTATAGTTATATACTGAATTATTATGGGATTTTTGAGATTTTTAAGATTTTTGAGATTTTTGAGATTTTTGAGAAGTTATATAGGACTAGAGCCTAATGGGATTATGGGGAAGGATAATTTGAATATTTATTGGATTGGTAGGTATACTAGATTGTAGTAGATACAAATTATATTGAATCGATTTGACTACGTATTGCATTATTATAAATTATATTATTTGAATATATAAGTTCACTATATTAGAACAATATACCAGAGTATATATGTACATAATACTTTATTGGGATGGAAACTATTGAATCTTTTTATTCTCGAGATTTGGGGTATAATAGATTGGAATACTAGATCGATAACTATTGCATTATTGGCTTTATTGGTGCTTATAGGTAATTCTCGAATACTGGCATTACATTGGTATTAGTGCTGTATATTTGGATATATATTGGGATTGAAAATCTTGGTCTAAATTCAGGGCACTTTTTTTTATTTGCAAAAGTACCTAATCTTGTTGCACTTTGGCATAACTAGGAGGCCGGATTTTTCTCTCAATGTATCTTGAGATCCATACTGGGAACAAACTCAAAGACAAAATCACACACACCTGCCAGAAGTACCCAAAAGAAGTGATATAATCCAAATCAAAGTACTCTTGTAGAAATGGAATTGACGTGATGTAGATCATAAATGTAATCACCACCGTGCTGCTGACCACCTTGTTCCATCTGAACACTGAAATAGCCACCATGATCAACTCATTATACACTAAGCATGAAAATGAAAGTGCCACCATTGCCGTGAACTTGTCCTTGGCCAATGTCTGAAACATTTGTGAAAACAATTGTATAATCACTCCTTGATGAAGTGAAATGAGAACCCACACAAAAAACGTCTTGTACGACAACGATTTTCCAAGCGTCAATTCTTTGTACAACTCGGGATACAACCGGGTCAAATGCTCGTCTATATCTCTGTCCACCGTAAGTGAGAATACTGGGGCCATGGTATATACCGTGGAGTACCCCACCATTAGCCAGCCTTGATATAATGCCAATGGTTCAAACCCTGATGAAATCGAGTACACCGCCTGAGCCACCGATATTAAAAGCCCACGATGTATCACAAATTGACCCAATCTTGCCGATCTCTTGTAAGAGTTTCTTCCGTGCCAAAGTAATAATTTCACCAAATAACAGAATTGATCGATACTGAAATCAGCAGCCAACGACGCTTGCTTTCCTTCTTTTCCAACAATTCCAACACCAACGTCTGCAGATTGAATCATACTAACGTCATTACCCCCATCTCCAATACAGCATACTCTTTTACCAGTAATTTCTCGAATCATATTTGCAACATCCGCCTTCTGTTGAGGAGAACACCTACATGCAATCACAGCGGGAAGGTTGATCACAACATCAAAAAATTCCTTGCGATGAAATTTCATGTACATTCCCAAGGATTCACCATCGATCAATAATGCTGCGTTCTTATTGGTCCTCAAGTACTCCAACTGATTCATCGCCAATTCAGGGTGACTGGCCTTGGTTATTTGATGTACATATTGACCACGAGAAATCAACCGTGCACTAATAGAAACCACTTTTGCTGTCTCGACCTTATCTCCAGTCAACATCCAGATTTTGATCCCGGCATTTCTAAGCAATTCAATCGATGTTTTGACATCATGTTGCAATTTATCTTCCACGCCAGTAAGCCCCAATAATTCCAAATCCAGTTCCAAGTATTGGCTGACGATTTTTTGCATAGAAGCATCTCTATCGTGCATCGATAAAGATGCCTGCTTATAATCCTCAACAAACTTTTCATATAAATGTTGATTCAACTTCTTCCGGGCAATAACCAAGGTTCTCAAACCTTCCCGGGCCATATTTCCGGTTTCTTCATCTAACCAATCATTAGCATGAACTATAGTAGACATCACAGTATCAGCACCTTTTTGTAAAAACCAAATTTCATCATGACGTGTATCCTTGACAATAATCCCCATTCTCTTTGTTTCTGAGGTGAAAGGAAAATTGTACAAAATCTCATAGTCAAGACGTTGGTTGGACATATGATGTAATAAACTAATAGAGTGACGATCTCTTTTACACAACTTTAACCCAACGAGTTCGGAAAATTTAACAATAGCAATTTCATCGGGTGATGCTGCTTGATATGAGACTACTCCGTTGACTTCATCGTCCTCATCCTCATACGTAGGGGTAACATTATGACAGAGAGCAAGAGTGAGAACCAAATCGCATACTCGTGTGCTGAGATCTTTCTTCTTCATGTGACCCAGACTCTTGGCACCAAGATGTGAAAGAATGTTTGAAATATAATCTGTAACGATGTCTAAGGACTCTCCGGCGTAACTGACAGTCCCAAGATGTAATTTTTTCATTTCCATATCATTCTGAGTTAAAGTCCCAGTTTTATCACTTAATAAATACTCTATTCTCCCCAAATCTTCAGGAATCGTAGATGTTCTGACCACAGTATCAGGGATATCGTGATCTTTATGGATTTGAGATGCGTAAACCGATTTTGCCAAATCCAAGTTCACTCTCAATGAAACAGGAATGATGGTGGAGAAAAGAATCAAAAACCTCATGATATCAATATACCACTTATCATTGAGAGGAAATCCCCTGGCCAAAACTAATCCCACCGATAATAGAGCCACCACCAAACATAAGATCTTCGATATCCGGTTGATTTCGATCTCTAATAATCCTGTTTTGACACCAGTTTTGGTGGTGTTCATGGCTTGTCTAGTTTCAATTCCCGTGTAGGCAATAATCCCGACCGCCGACCCGGAAGCCAATACGGTGTTAGCCCAAAGAGTCTGGTCGATGGTTAATGCAAAAGTCTCGTTGTTTTCAGTTGGTGATACTGAGCCTGCGATTGATTGTGGATGGTACATCAATTTACCTTCAAAATGATGGATGGACTTTGTTGGTGGACTCACTATGAGGGATATGTTATTGATAAGTTGGGTGGTGGAATTGAAAGCTTGGGTTGCTGTACATGCTACCCGAAGCTTCCAATCCGTCTCACCATCTAGTTGGTCAGTTTTGATGAAAGCTTCACCAGTGCCTTCCTTTTCTGAGGTCTGTAGAAGGATCATATCGGCGGGGATTCGGGTATCCTTATGAAGTCTTACCAAATCACCAACTTTTAAATTTTTCGAGGGAATAAGAACATAATCTTGGGCCAAATTTCCGTTTGGACGATTGAGAACCTCATAGAGTTCATTATTTTGTTCCTTGTCACGGCGACGTCTGGCAATATCGTCGCCCGCTTCTTTCATAATAGTGACAGTGAGAACAAATGCTAAAGGAACGATATATGATGAAAGATACCCGATTCTAAGAGCAGGTATGATTTGAGATAATGCCACCAACAAAAAGTATAAATTAAAGAAAAATTTGAATTGATCATACAAGATGATTGGCACAAATGTGATGGGGTTATATTTGGCATTAGATATAGCATTGGATGGATATACCCTTGATTTGGAACTATGGTTTCGTGGTGAGATGTATCGTTCTCCCAAAAGTTCATTATCAGGAACACTTAGCTTGCCATGGCCAAGCTCCTTTTTGGCATTGACAATAAAATTGGTAAATCTACTTAGACTTTGCTTCACACTAAATGGCAAACGGCCATTAGCGAGGTTTAATGAAGATGTGGATGAAAATGATCTTGCATGGCTGGCATATGAAGTGGCGTTGCCGATTAATGGGGCGCTGTCGTTGTCCTCGCGGTCTCCTTCGAACGAATGGGCCATGTCTGCTAATGGGATTGCTCCAACCGACCCCAGTGAGTTTTGGCGTGAACCATTGGAACTTCCATTACCCGATTTGGTATACTCGAATAGATTATTGGATGCTTTGTTCAACGCACGATCCAACGACAGATCAAGGTCGTCGAACATGTCGTCGCTATCGTCATGAGCTGAGAATCTGGCCATGACTCCCACACAAAACGAATGGCTTATGATGGGTTGTCTGTTTCCGATTATACCTGTACTGATCAGGTAGAGCCGAGTCACGTGCACATGCACGTGTGCGCGACACGTGCGGCTATCTTCAACCTCCTCCCATATCTGTCAAGCCCTATCTTCATTTCCCCCTGTTAGAGATGTCAGACGACGAGCTGGAACTTTTGGCAGTGTCGGCGTCGACGTCGCTTACTGGGGCCACCGATAGGGCCGCGGTACACGCCCTCGAAGACAGAGTATATAAACAGAGCCAATCCACCGATTCAATCCCCAAAAAACTATGGCAATTTGTCAAGATTCAATTATTGGGTCAGCCCAACCAATTCGAAAAGTACGTGTTGGACCACGAGCCCAACGACAGCTCGTTGATAGCAAAGTACTCCAAGGTGGTGGATATTGATCTTTCTCGTCAACCGCAATTGCTGGTTGATTCCATCACTGTCAATTCCATCCATATACCTCATCCATTGGTTAGTTTCATGAAAAACGAACGGAACCAAGATGTGGACGACGAGTTACTCCAGAACTTGAAAGAATCGCCTGTGTTGGTGTTTATCCATGGATTGGGAGGACAAATGGCCCAATTCGACCCGTTAATGGGTCTTTTATCTCAAAGTCTGGAAATCATTTCGCTTGATCTTCCCGGATTTGGGAACTCCAAAGTCGATTTTTTGAGAAGTGCTAAGCTGGAAACAGTGTTGACTGACGATGAAAAAGCCAGGATCTCTTCCAGTATCAAGAAAATGAAATGGGATGATTTCCTGACTGATAAAATCGCCAGTATCATTTATGAATTCATTCTTCAAAAAATCCCTCCAGGGAAAAAAGTGGTATTAATTGGACATTCGATGGGAACCCATCTTTCCATCAAAGTGGGCAAAATGCTACCATCTCGCCAAGTGGAAGGTTTGGTATTATTATCACCTCCCCATGTTGATAATGATGTTGACCATGAATTACCTCAGCCTGCTAGTGGCAGCATCTCACTATTAAATATGTTTTCTTATTTCCCCAGTATCTTCAACTGGTTCAGAACATGGGACCGCTTGGAAGGTATCAATAGTACCAGTGTTTTAAGACAATTAGGAAAAGTTGCAGATACACAACACAATATCTATGTCAAATTAAGACAACTTAGATGGAATTTGGACGTTAATTCCGACATAGTTCTCAAGTATGCTCATACTTTCCGTAAGGCAAAGTATTCAGAATTGATCACCGCCATATCCCAATTCAATGATGATCCTTCTGATAGGACCATCTACGAAAAGACTTTACTTATCACAGGGACTGCCGATAGCGTTACCCCTGTGAAGAACATTCGAGAAATTGACGATTTCTTGACCACCAAGTTTGGTAAAAAGGTATCTTTGGTCATGGAAGTTAAAAATGCAGGACATTCATTATTATTGAACAAACCAGAACTTATCAGTGGAATGATCTTGAATCATGTGGAACTGAAATTTCCTGAAAGATTACATTTGTCTCCTGCGTGGGTTTTAAAAGTCAAAGCCAAGATTTCCGGTGATAAATGGGGGTTGAAAAATGAACAAAAATGGCTGGCCCTTAAACCAATATCTTCAAATATCACCCGTAATAATGGTTTGGATATATCACCATTACTAGGGATGAAAACTTTACGTGAAGACGATGCCAACCATTCTCCATTCATTGTTGAATCGAGGTTTTACGGAGACTCTAGAGTGGAAACCGATGTCAAGGGAACCTTGGTAGCAGTGGTGGATATTTCAGCAGATATTCCTCCTTATAGTCCCAAATCTTTCAATGCAATAAAGTATTACAAGTTACCTACTGTGTCGAAGGTAGTACCGGATCTGACCGTTATCAGAAGATTCATACAATTGATAGATGATATTTTGACTAGCACAGATGTTGAAAGTCCCTTGGTGGCTGTTCATTGTCATTATGGGTTCAACAGAACCGGGTATTTGATTTGCTGTTACTTGATTGAAAAATTGGCATGGTCGGTTCTGGATGCTGTAGAGGGTTTCAAGTTGGCAAAGTTCCCAGGAATTAAGCACCCTCATTTCATAGATGCATTGTATGTGAGATATGAAACCAACGATTAGCTAGCCAGATAGCGGGCTGGTCACTTTTCGAGACTTTACCTCTAGCCATGGGGTTATGGGGTTATGTATTAATATACTAATTTAATTTTAATTAATATAAACTACTTTTACGCCCACAATTGGGAAATTTTTTGATGGTTGCAGCTGTTACCTATGGATTGTTTAGCGGATATTTGTAGGCTAAGAAGAAGAGAAAGCCGTGATCCGGCACTCTGGGATGTCTTGGATTCCTTCCACACTGATACTTCTTAATTAAAAATGGCTGCGAAAAATTACTATATTTGCAGAATTCCATCCAAATTGGAAGAATAAGACAATATTTAAAAGCTGCCACCATAGTTTAATCTCAACCCAGGACAACGAAAAACTACTTTTTGGCACCCTCATCAAAACCGACTGATGGCATACCAGGTTTGGCCCCATCCATCACCACCACTATACTGCGTTGCCTTTTATATAAGCTTCAACCAAGACCCATACAGCAACCAAAAGCTGCAACCAACAAAAAAAAAGAAAAGTACTCCAAAGTAACCTGTTCTGATTGGATAATGCTGCCAGGCATACCCCTCCCCACTTTCTCTTGTATTTCCCAATTACAGTATTGTAGATCCTCTACTGTGGTTATCAGTAGAGCACGTGCCTACCCAAAGTGTGAAATGCGCAATCAAACTGCAAAAGATCTACCACACTATAGCTATAGTTATCAGTATATCAACCATACCATCTTCTCCAAGATATATTCTGTGCTAAACGGCTGGCATTCCGATGAAGTTCGCTTCCTCCTTGAGTGACGGTCTTGTCCCCGAGTGGAAGGAGCAATATGTCGATTATGACTACGGAAAAGTGTTGATTAAAAAGTGTAAAGCTTCAAGATACGATACCAAAGAACCTGATGATACCAAGACTTCGCAAGCAGCCACTGTTGATCCTAATACCGATTCCCAGTCTCAGTACAAGATGCTGATCGACTCGCGTGCAGGGTCTCTCCTCGACCCAAGCACCAGACAATCCGAGATCCGAGAACCTCGTAGCAGATCGAAATCCATATTTCGGTTTTCAACCCGAACTCCTAAAGATAATAAAGATAGCACCGGAAGATTCAAAGACTGGCTCGACTCCGAACTTCACAAGGTAGAAATGTTTTATCGGGAAAAAGAACAAGAAGTTCATGAAAGGTTCTTATTGTTACAAGATCAATTATATCAATTAAGAGAACATAAGGCCCAAATTCTGAGAAACCAAGGTCCTAGGCATGACGAACGCGCTTATGGAACCGTTCTGGATTTTGCATACAGCACCAAAAATATCTTTGCTGTCGTGAAAGGTCTTGAATTACCTTCATTACCAGATATTGCCTTTTTGAAAAAGAAAAGAAGTGGTCCGAACGAATTAACTTTGTTGACAGAAAGGCTCGATCAAAATTACGATGCCAACTACCATGAAAACAGAATACGAAATGGGTTAGGGGTGTTTGATGAATCGTCGGACTTGGAATCGGATTCCTCTCAATTAAACCAGCAAAAAAGCTATAGCCCATCGATTAACAATTCCGTCCAAGCAAAGCAAGCCAAACGAAGAGATTATTCCGTTAAAAAACACCATTATGGAGTACCGTATTTATATGCTAGAAAACATTTAAAAGAAGCAGTTCTCAAACATTATCGGGCATTATCATTGTTAAGATCATACCGTGAACTTAATCGAACTGCATTCAAAAAAATCACCAAGAAATTTGATAAATCTATGAAAACAAATATTAGCGAGGAATTTATGGATAAAGTCGACAATCATTCATATTTTCAAACCAGTGATTTACCAGATAAATTGGTGAAATACCTCGAAGAGTTATTCATTGCCTTTTATGATCCAGAAACAAAAGACCCTAAGCGTTCATTGGAAAAATTGAAAAGCATTGCTTATGCCATTAATAGTAATAATATGAGGCCAGTTACCTATTACAAATCCTTATTTGCATCGGGGCTTCTTATCGGCATAGGGTTGCCATTTTTTGTTCTAGCAATCATCAAAGCATTACAGAAAACTCTTAGTGGGAACTTTGCAGCTGGAAGATTCATGCTTCAGATTTGGGGTGGGTTCTTCATGATTGATTTCACCTTATTATTGATGGGAATCAATTTCATGGTGTTTGACTACTTCAAGATCAATTACAAATTCATTTTTGAATTCGATATCACAACATCTTTGGACTATAAACAATTTATTTTATTACCCTCATTCGGGTTTGCCCTAATGAGTCTTGTGGCATGGTTTAGTTTCCATGATTTTTGGCCTGATCATTTCCCCGGTAAAGATTGGCCCTGGATTTATCTCGGAATCATGCTTGTTGTCTTTCTTTGGCCCGGAAAACAATTTTACGGAAGCAGTAGAAGTTGGCTTCAAATTGCATTATGGAGAATTCTTCTCTCTGGGTTTTATCCTGTTGAGTTTAGAGATTTCTTTATCGGTGATATCTTATGTTCTATGACCTATACCATGGGGAATATTCCATTTTTCTTTTGTTTATATGCACATGAATTCAGTGGAAGTGATAAATCATTCTCGAATCCGGTATGTGGCTCTTCGAGATCAAGAGCCGTGGGGTTTTTCAATACATTGCCTAGTGTTTTCAGACTTTTGCAATCGATAAGACGTTATTTAGATACCGGAGATTGGTTTCCTCATTTGGCAAATATGCTGAAGTATGGAGTAAGTGTGATGTACTATGCATTATTGAGCAACTATAGAATTTCCACCAACGAGAAAAATAGAGTGGTATTCATTATATTTGCCATTATCAACTCTTTATTTTCAAGTGCTTGGGATGTTGTTATGGATTGGTCGTTATTCCAATCAGAATCAAAGCATAAGTTTTTGAGGAATAACCTTTTTTATAAGTGGCCCGGTTATTATTATGGAGCCATTGTTATCGATGTGTTGTTGAGATTCCAATGGATTTTTTATGCCTTGTTTTCTCGGCAAATCCAGCAGCTGGCAGTAACCAGTTTTTTCGTTGCCATTGCTGAAATATTAAGAAGATTCGTATGGAATTTTTTCAGAATGGAAAATGAACATAGCACCAACGTGACATTGTTCAGAGCATCAAAAGATACTCCTTTGCCTTATGCAACCAGTAGTAAGGTAATGAAAGCCATCAAGAAGCTTGTTGAATTGAGATATCATGAGACCGAAAATATTGGCGTTTTGGATCCTGCAAGATTGACTGAATCTAGGGTTGGAAGTGTGAGATCTGGGTTCGATGCAGAATCAGAAGTTGGCGGAAGCTCGGGTGCCACATTGACCCGGAGAAAATCGACATTTAATGCCATTAGTGATAGTTTACAGAATGCTCATATCAAAGATTTCCAGAGAAAGAACAGGATTATTAACAATGTTATTGATAGTGACGATGAAGAAGATGAGGATGATGCATCCATAAACCAGAGAAGTTACGGACAAGGACGGCCACCAAGCAATCAGTGAACCGAGCTTGTTCTGATTGTTTGGTGAATATTTAAGGAGATTTTATAGATGATACTTTATTATAATAATCATTTCTATTTATTCGAATATGAGGTTCATCATAATGGAGCACATCGTATCTGTTTAAACAATAGGTTTTTTTGGAACGTATGGCTCTTCCAAGTACTTTGTTTCCTCTTCGGTCAACTTAAAGGTAAGGGAACCAAGAATATCATCGATTCTGGCCTCGGAGTTGATACCGATGATTGGAATGGCACCTTTACTGATGGTCCAACTAGTGGCCACCACTGCCATACTTACACCGTGTTTCTTTGCGATTTCTTCGACTCTGTTGATGATTGCTTGATCAGCAGGAGTCAAATCTGCCAATCCCACGGCCTTGAAGGTTTGGTCGGTCTTCGCAGATCTGTTGAATTCCGAAACGGAGTTGAGAGGACGGGCCAACAACCCTCTTGCAATTGGAGACCAAGGAATGATTCCGACATCTCCAAATTCATTATTTTGACAGAATGGGATCATTTCTCTCTCTTCTTCACGGTAAATCAAATTATAGAAGTTTTGCATACTGATGAATTTGACCCAATTGTACTTTTCAGCGATAAATTGCAATTGAGCAAATTCAACCGCCTTCATTTGAGAGGCACCGATGTATCTGGTAAGGCCCTGGCTAACAACGTCATTCAAGGCTCTCATGATTTCGGTTTTGGGGGTGGAATGGTCCAATCTGTGGATTTGCAACACATCAATGTAAGTACCCAATCTTTTGACCGAGGCATCCACAGCATCAAAAATATGTTTTCTTGACAACCCCCTGGAATTTGCCCATTCAGAAGAGTTGACATCGTTGTCGAAGAGATTGACCCTGGCTCCATCAGTATCGGAGCTAACGGGGAAATATAATTTGGATAAAATAACCACCTTATCTCTAGGAATGTTATATTTTTTAAGGAATTTTCCAATTAAGATTTCGGAAGTCCCGTTGGAATAAGCATTGGCGGTATCAAAGGTCCTCAATCCTTCATCGTAAGCTTTTTTGAAGATCTTGAATACGGCTTCTTCATCATCAATCACCCATTGAGCCCAACTTTTGGATCCATAACTCATACATCCCAAAATCAAGGGAGCTACTTTAAGCCCCGAGTTTCCTAAACTTTTATAAGTAATTGACATATTTGCTGACTTCAGTTGTAATTTCAAACGGGAATTGACCTCTGATTTATACCTGGGGTTATATTAATAAGCTGAATTGAATATGATAATTCAAAAGGGGCGTTGGCACGACCCCCAGGGTCCTTTTCAGGGTTCTATGGAACAAAGAGAAGTAAGGATCGAACTACTGGTTATATGCCGGCTCCCGCCTGGCAACTGTGTCTGTGATGGTAGAATTGAGTAATCTAGAAATACATTTTGCAACCATTCTTTAAATCACCACTGCCAAGCGATCAGTTTGATATGTCAGAAATGTGGGGGTACTTGCAGAGCAGTAGTGCAGCAGTTGACAGGTACTGGATCGTTTACATGTAATTTACGTAATATATATGTAATTATGTATAATGTGTAGTATATGTATTATAGAGACAGAAGTGGCGCTAGCCTGAATGGGCCGAGATCTCAACCGATCTGTCGTCCAGTAAATGAACATAGATAATATTTCAATATGCTCTTTCAATTGCAACTTCATTTACTCCCAGAATCATAAAAGAAGCCAAAACTGTACCACCGACACTCTAAGTATTGATAAGGGGCATTCGTCCTTTGATATGCGCTCCAGTCAAAGCTATATTCGTCCGTCGTAAAACAACCTCGGCTAACTGTAAAGAGACTTTCTTCCCAATTGAAAGTGCAAGTACATGAACACCCACATGGATTCGTTGTCAGGCAATCAATCGATAATCCCATTCCACCCGTAGCAGCAATTTCCCATGGTTATCCCAAAATCAGCTTCAATAGTAATTACATGGTCTATTTTATTCCGCTACTGAATTGAGCGTTATTTGGATTACGATCACAGTATAATTTTCTTATTGCCTGCCCCATTCTGACTACCATTGACCCTGTTGAGCAACTTGAACTTGTATTGTTTTGTAAATTGTCGGCAGACAATCTATTTTGTTCGTAAAGTTTGTGCTTTCTCTTTCAATATTATCAAATATGATCACATTCTTGGACTCTAAGTCAGTGGAAGAGTCTGCCACTACAGCATTTTCAAAATTGAACCTCAGATTGATGACGGCTGTGAAGCCTTTGCAAACATAGGCTTTTTTCAAGTTCAATTTGTCAATTTCTCTCTAGGCCAAGGTATATGTCACCAAATGCGTTAAAATCACTAGTGTCAAGAACAATGTGGTGCACATATTCCTTCCCTTAGACCCTGATGTGCTAGCAGGAACATATACGACGCCATCTTGACAAATGACGTTATCAGATGCTTTAATATAGTATATTGTAGCTGTAGAAGTGGTATTATCTGTGAAACATTTTACTGTACTTAATCTCGTTATGATTATATGACTATTCTATGTTGGTTTGAATATCTAAAAAATGGAGTCCTAACTATAATCTGTTTAATATTTAAGGATAATCAGAAACTATATATAGACGATTTTCGAGATGTCATCCTAATTGTCACAGGCGGTAACAGCCGTTTGCTAAAATCGTGTAGTCTATTTCAATTATTTTATACAGGGTGTCTAAATTGATTATACCCCTGGGTAAAAACATTTCATGACTGGAATAATTCATAGTTGGATAAACTTTATTTTCATACAACTGACTTACAAAAGTTCTATACTCTGCTAATGGAAACAGTAGATTATTGGTAAGAAAAAATAGAGTAACATAGGTTTTTCCCTTTGTAGCCAAATCTATTTGTCTGTTTTGTCCTAGATTTTATCGTGCTGGAAGGAATTTCTCTTCATACACTTGCTGAGATATTTGCTTGCATGTCTACAGAATCCTTCGTAACTTTCTGATGCTATTTTACTTGTGGTTTCCATTCCTTTTGGTGTCAATTGTTCTTTTCTGCCTCGGTTTTATCTCTTCACTTTAAGCTTACACACTTGCCAGAATTCGTTAATCGCATTCAAAGGCGGGTGAATAGGGAGGTAAATATTATAGTGCTAGTCCACGAAGTGAACCAATAACCGGAAAGCACGTTGTTTAAATTCTTGTGTAAATGTTGGTCTCAGTTTCTTTAATCACACTCTTGGTAAACAAATAGAATGGGTCTGATGTACTACCTCTGGATGTAGTTTGAGTCTGTTCTGAGTCGAATTTTCTATTAGAGGAGTCTGGCTGGAATTTTGACCTTCAATTTAATTAATCTCTTTGGTGGAATGGCACCTGTTTAATCCATTGGTCAGGGATTGTAATGACTGCTTTTCTCCAACAACCGTCAAACTCTTCTCATACTAATATTAATTTTTGCTTCGTCAATAAATACATAGCTGTTATTGAAGTCAACTTTGTCTGTAATCTTCGGCCCTAAAGTTCGTCTATTTCTTAAGCTTCTCCGGGTTCCATCCAAGGACCCAATCTGAGATTCTCTTGAGACTGAACTTATACTTTTTTGGTGATGTTCTTGTAGATAGTAGATAAACTAGGTCTGAAGATGGAAACTGTTTTCCCAAAGGCCCTCGAACATAAAATCCAAAGTTTAAAACAAAGGTGGGTG
Source organism: Suhomyces bribrorum (assembly GCA_030561385.1). Classification (NCBI taxonomy): domain Eukaryota; kingdom Fungi; phylum Ascomycota; class Pichiomycetes; order Serinales; family Debaryomycetaceae; genus Suhomyces; species Suhomyces bribrorum. Next base: position 69,311 of record JAKTXG010000040.1, on the reverse strand, counting down.
AATAAAAGTTACAAATATTTATAAATATGTTCATAAATTAATATAAAATTGAGATAAATCAATAAGTAGCTTCACGAAGTGGCTCACCACCATGGTTCCTTGGTTCCGGGAGGGTTCTATTTAAATCAATTACTTGCAAGTTCCATTTTCTTTTCAGTATAGATCATTCAATTTTGCAGCTAAAGAACCGAGTACTCCTCAATCACCAAGTGCCGAATCCTTTCTTTGATTCCTCTAGGTAGTATCTGTAAAGACCGCATTCAGATTTATATTACAGACTAGATCTGTCTACAAAGTGATCAATTATACTGCTTTCAGCTACATCCTTTTCATGTCCATATCCTTGTCAGAATTGGTGATGGTTCAATCGCTGTAATAAAACAATTCCCCCAAGGATTAATTTCACACCCAATGGTCATCTCATCCGGCTTCATGTCAAATCGATTGCCATGGCCACCGATGTATTTGTTTCCTGAATTATATATTATAATATATTAATTATATTAATTATATTACTTATAGTACTTATACTTCGTCTATCTTATACATTTTATGTATTGATGAGCACATTAAATGCCACATTTAGTCAATTTATAATTAATGTTCGAAATTCACCGACCCCGTGATTAGAGAATACACAGACCAAAACTGTCTAAAATGTTCTATCTAGCTAGACCCCTTGACATTTGAAAAAAGTCACTACATTGTAGAAAGTAATATTTCTGCATCCAGTAACCCCATGTGCGCCCCTCCTTTTTGACATGTGGAAACCGGTTGGTTTAGTACTTAGTGCGGTTATTTTTAATTGATGCACCGCCTGCAGTCGCCAGGCCATTCCCAAAATAGTTGTGTTAACTATACAGAAGGAAATCGGCAATTAATCAACATAATTTGGTATTTGGAACAATATAATTGGTAACTACAGCCGACTAGAACTACTGGATTGGGCCACCACTATTTGCATTATATTATGGATAAGGTTTTGTAGACGTTTTTACAGTGACCATTCCCCTAAAGTCTAATCCGCCTCAGGTGACCGCCTGCACACATCTATTTATACACTGTGAACCACATAATCAAAAAAAAAAAAGGTTGAAAATTAACTAAAAATTGTTCAAAGTAAATCTTTTTCATCTTCAACGGAATGGTAGACTAACTGTGGATGTGAGATATACATGAGACTCGAACACCGTTAAAAAGCACGTTTCAAAACCCTTCCTCATTATTCGCCATGTATACTTTAGCCCAGTTGGTTTGTACCCTTATAGCCTTAATTAACCTTGTGGTTTCGGGATTGATATATTTCAAGGAAAGGAAAGCAGGCATCAGCGTCAACTCGGGAAATAACTTCAAGGCATGGAAAGCGTGTATCGTCATGAGCATCACCTTTGGCTTGGTGGCCATGTCTTTGTTGGTTATCAACGAAGCCAGATATAGCCATGACTGATGACCAAAACTAGCCTTTTGAACCTTGAACCACCGGACCACTCGGCATCAACTTTCCTTTCTCCAGCCCCCCTTGTCCATTTCTCCAGGTGCCATCCCTAGATCGTCATCTACCTGCGCCCGTTGCTTATTGGAGTATTTTTGATCCCTATACAATTGACAGTCAGTATGATTTTTCACTGTCTACTCCGAGTAAGACAAAAAAAGGGGTTTCCAAAGGTTGTATACTTACATATCATCACATCAAGAATAAATATTGAGCATTATAGTCAAGCTTTATACTTTCCTAAACCGCAAGAGAACATGGATATCTATTGGTAACCTATACTATAAACTGTAACGTCGTAGGACCGATTTTTTTTTTTTTTTTTTTTTTAATCTTTCTTTGGTTACCATATCGATCGAAGTACTAAAGCTAGACAGTGGCCCGCTTGACTAATCATCCAACTTGTGTTTCTTGATCAACATCACATCGTCTAATCCTTCAATAACATGAGGAACCGCTGGTAAGCCTCCGTGGGTGGTTGCTCTCACGATGGGTGTACCCAAATCGGAATGGAAATCCTTGATGATAGAATCCACATCATCGATGTTCAATTGTCTGACATCACCCAACTTCTTGATCTTGTTGGTGACTTCCTTACATTGATCGTCGGTCAAGTTCAAGTTCAATTGATCAACTCTAGATTTGATAGCATTCCATCCAGTCAACCTGTTGGCAAAATGGATATATCTGGTCAAACCAAAATCAGCAGGACTCAAGATTTCATAGGTGGAAGGGTTGGCCAAAATGGCCTTGGCATGAATACCAGCCTTATGGGTGAAGGCACAAAATCCAGTGATTGGGTTGTTGAAAGGTATATTCACTTGAACAGCCTCTGCCACCAAACTTTCCAAGTCTCTGATTTTGTGCACCTTGTATTTAGATAAAACATAATCTCTGTCAGCAGCAATCATTCTAGCCATCAATCCACCCAAAGGAGTAATCCCGTTTCTTTCTCCTATACCTAAAACAGATACATCGATCAATCTAGCACCACCTTCTAAAGCAGTGTAAGCGTTGGCGATGGCACATCCGGTATCATTGTGGAAATGACATTCGATATCACAATTCACCACCGATTTCAACGTACGCACCAATTCGTACACTTGTCTTGGGTTGGCGCATCCAACAGTGTCAGCAATACCCACTCTGTTGACACCAATCTTGTCGACGGTTCTGTAAATGTTCAACAAATCGACCAAGTCGGATCTGAAGGAGTCTTCCGAAGAAAATCTAATTTCAATCCCCTTGGATTTGACATATTCAATCACTTCCACTGCACTTTGAGCAATGTAGTTCATATCTTTACCATGAGAAAACTCACGAAGAAACTGTGAAGTCCCAATAACCACATCGACCCCGTCGACCCCGGTTTCCACTGCCACTCTAGCATCATCCATATGACATCTGATGTGGGTCAAGATCTTGGCCTTCAATCCTAATTTACAAATGGCTTCACAGTCCTTTCTGGATTGTTCGGAGGCCACTGGCGAAGTCAACTCGATATAGTCAACCCCAAAATCATCAAGAGCCTTGGCGATCTCGATCTTGGTCTCTGTGGAGAAGAAGGCATTGGCAAACTGTTCTCCTTCTCTAAGAGTACTTTCAATCAACTGAAAGTTGGACACATTCGATAAAAAATCGGCGGGGTTGGGGCCATATGGGTTGGCGTTGATCACCTCGCTTGAAACGTGGGCACTTTCGCTTACTTTATGGAATCCTTCTGGTGACATGTTGTAATCGATATCTAAAAGGGTCATTGGTTTGAAAATTCCGATAAGCTGGATGGATGCCTCACGTGATCCAGCCTCCAAATCCTCCATCAAACAATTGAAGGGGCGACCAACGATTTTACAGCCACTTTGCACCCATCAGTTGTCTACTTACCATTACCAGTATTAGGTAATGGGTATACGATATATATATATTTATATATGTGTGTGTTTGTATGTGAGTGTATAGAGAGGTAAGATCTATACCGTTGTATACTAGATAAGAACCAACTAAACAGACACGCCTTGGTCATAACTATTCTGGCTGTACTGGGACGGGGTATCACCAGTGTTTAACCTGAAGTCGTTGAACACACGGTTGTTGTGAAGACTGCGATAAAATTGGCCACTGGAGTAGTGCGAGCCAAGAAGCGACCTTAAGGGAGAAGATGGTTCCGAAGGGGGTTCAGTGAGAGTAGGGGGTTGTTGGTGGCCAGGATCAAGAGAACGGGATTGGATTGGCGATGAGGTATGAGAAGAGGGACCAGACGACTCAAACCCGTGTTGGCCAAGTACCGGGGTGGAATTCTGGCTAGTTACTGGCGTGCGAGGTTGGCTGATCCGACCACTGGAAGGTCTTGAGATGGGTGATGGTTTGGGAGGGTTGGAAGGCCTGGTCACCCTTATGGACGAAGAGTTCAGTCCGGGAGAGAAGTCCGTCTGTTCTGGTCTGCTGGCATGAACTGGTTCCGGTTGTAACTGTGGAGTCTCTGGAGTCTCTGGTGAATGCGATGAATGTGGTGAATGTGGTGAATGTGAAGCCTGTCGTATTTGAGGCAACCTGGGAGTTGACACATATCTGGAATGACCAAGTTGAGGAGTCTGGGGGATCTGAGGAGTCTGGGGGATCTGAGGAGTCTGAGGTATTTGAGGCGATTGAATCTGCGAAGATGTTCTTGCATTGTACCTAAACCCATATTGCTCTGGTTGGATTTCTGTTTGTAGTGCTGAAAGTTGCAATGCGTAGTTGATCTGTTCTTCCTCAGTATATTCATCAGCAGCACCATCAGCAGCAGCACCAGCAGCAGCATTAGCGCCATTAGCACCATTTGCGTTGGCGGTAGCTTCTTCGGCAATTCGAATTTGTTCGATTTGCTGCTGTATTATATGAGTGTCATCTGGGTCACTGAGTAACATGGGTAAAATCTCATTAAATTGAGAATCATCAATATGATTAAGGCCCCATAAGTCGATTTCCGATGGTAACAAGTTATGGGTGTTCATTCTATTAATGGAGCTTTCCAAGAATTTTTCATTTTTTATAAGGGCACGGTTGACCCGTAAAACAGGCACATTATATCTAGGATCAAAGGATATCAAATCCACATGTTTGTGGAGACGTTCTCTATAGGGAGGCGATTTTTTGTCATCCATATACTCATCCATAGGTGGAGGAATGGAGGGAATGGTGTCGAGAGAAGCCCGTCTTCTGCGACGTCTGGTGCGTGGTTCCGGTGGGCCACGGGAGGTTTGAGATGTTTCGGAAGTAGACCCATTATTTGCAAGATTTGTAGAGCTATTTGCGGCAGTTGATGCAGTAGAAGGAGAGCTTCTGGAGCCTCTGGCTTCAGGGCTAGAAGAGTTCCGGGTAGAGAGTGGCGGAGACACCCTAGTAGCAGATGGATCCGAGGTATTTCGGGTGGATGTGCGAGTAGCACGGGAAGAATCGGACGAGCTCAGCGGTGGTGAAGGTCTGTGGGGATCTCTTCCGGCTCTAACCACTCTTGTGGCAGGTCTAGTTCTGGCCCGTGGCTGCTCTGCTTCTATAGCGGTTGTTCCTCTGGACTTTAAATGAGACGTATTGTAATCTGTAGGCGCAGCCGTTTTGGCGGAGGGTTGCTTTGGCTTGCGAACCTTCTTTTTTAGTTTTCTATCGCCAGTCTCGGAAGTGGAGGTGGCTGGGCGGGAAGGGGGCACCTTTTTCTTTGCTTTTTTGCGTAGTTTACGAGGGTCGATCTCTTTATATTCTGGGTCTTGGGAGTCCAGCTCCTGGGAGTTTTGAGGAGCCACAGCTACCAAGTCGGGCAAAACCTCGGAGGCGTCGACGAACGAGGGATCCATGGGGCTGACGCTGGGGATAAGATGAGAAAAGCTGGCGTAGGGGTGGTGGATTTCACCGTTAGCGGGCGGACGAGCGATTTGGACCGACACCAAAGGAGGACTGGCGGGCGGCGTGTGCAAGCTGGACAAAGATGTAACACTCTTGGTGATGGTATCAAGAAACTCGTCTTCGTTTACCGGGTATGGGAGCGTGGGACTTGAAGCCGCCTTCCGAGGAGAGGAGGTGAATCTTCTAGGAGCTGATCCAAAGATGGGGGATTCAGGAGGAGTGTTGGGGGGTCTAAAGGCCATGGATCTGGGGGCCGGGGCCACCATGGAGTCCGGCCCGCCATCAGGCCTGGGCTTGAACTTGGTGATTCCCATCTCTTTTGCTTCTGTCTATACTGGTAGATGGATCAAAAAACGAGGGTAGAAAGTTCGCAGCCTGTCTTCCCTGAAAATTGCTGGTTTTATAAATGGTCGGGTGCGAGCCCATCAAAAAAAAGTATCTGTAAATGTAACCACTTCGAGACACCGCAACCAGGGCTAAAACGAAAGCAATAATGCGGCTTTCAAGCCGGTTGCTGTGCCTAACTAAGGAGTCGAGACGATACAGGCCAATAAAGCAACTGAAGTTCTTGCGGTGGTGGTGGTACTGGTACTGGTGGTGGTGGTACTGGTACTGGTACTGGTACTGGTACTGGTGAATTGGTGGTGGTAGTGGTTCCAGATTCAGTAGGTGGGTCCTACCCCCTATGATGCACTTTTGCACTTTGTTTTTGAGCACCAGTTTCTAATAATATTCGCTGCTGCGATAACACATTACGCTTTTAGGATATTGCGACTTTGTACTAATAGGCCCCACTATTACTAGAAGGGAAGGTAACATTCCGGCATTTAGTCCGGCTACAACCCGTGGAAAATCGTGTCTCCTCTCTTCTATGAGTCTCCCCTATACCCTGCGATGATATATCCCCACACTACAACGGGGATCTACGGTGTTAGGCCCTGGTGGAATGTCCCCAACATTTAAATGTACTCCACACTTGGCCAGAGGTAAGATGACGTATCACAACGAACATATATTTCCACTATGACATGGATCACTAAATAAAACTATTGAATTGGTTTCAAATATGATTTCAAATATGGTTCCAAATATGATTTCAAATATGGCTCCAAATAGGTTTCCAAATATGGTTCCAAATATGGCCCCGAATTTGGAGCGGGCTGGACTCAAAAAAAAAAAAAAAATCTTTGGCCAACCTTATCCAACCATAGCCCAGTGAGAGCCACAACATGTCCAACATGTCCGAGGTCCGAAATCCAAATTCAAATGTTCAAAGACATACGGCGCCGATGGCTTATTTCTTAATGTCCTTGATTTCCTTTTCCAACTTTTCAATGGATTCCTTTTGTTGTTGCAACTTTTCTCTCAATTGCTTCAATTGTTCTTGTTCGTGCTTTCTGATGTACAAGTTTTCTTGAGCCTTTTCTCTGTCATCCAATGGCTTTTCTTCGGCATTGGCAATTCTGGCGCTTGAGAAACTTCTGACGGAAGCTCTGACGCTGGTTCTTGGTAAGGCTCTGGTTATTTGAGACAACATGGTGGATGAATTGATAGAAGTGTTTCGATAAAACTGTTTAATTCAATTGTTGCCACTTCTGCGAACATACACCAGGGGGGCCCCGTTTGTGTGATATTGTGACGAATATGATTGGACCGCGCACGTGACCAATCACCTTATTTCTGTACCGCAACCGTGCCCATTAGCGGGCTCTGGGGATCCAGCTACTAGGGTATTCTGTAATTGGAGAATTTGCAGGAACTTTACCGAATGGTCGCTTACGTAATCGTACTCCGGGGTACTGGCTAATGTAGAACCAGGCTAGCTCAATATTGTAAGAGGGTTTGAGCAATTTCTGGGTATTTTGAGTTGAAACCACCAACTTAAAATGTGGAACTACTGTCTATTTGATGGTGTGTAATTATGTTAGGATTTTCAAGGATTTTATGGCTTGTGGAAGCCAGGTCTACACTAGTGTTGGCCAATTAGACTCTAGGACGGTTTCTTGTGGACACTTTGGAGCCACTTCATAATACAATATTTTCATGACGTTTTCATGACATTTTTATGACATTTTCATGGCTTTTCATTTTCATTGTAGATAGCTATTCTTCATAAATAGATGGAGTCCATTAATTGGTAGTTCTTTATTTGAATATTTTCAACTATAGATGGCATATTTCTACACTGTCCTTGGTAATTCATCGACTATTGGGCGGATTGTTGTAGGCATTTTCGTGCCATTTTCGTACCATTTTCGTACCGTTTTCGTACCGTTTTCGTGCCATTTTCGTGCCATTTCCATGACATTTCCTTTATCTTGCTCTTAATATAGATAGAAGCCACTTAATTGGTGGTTCTTTATTTTGAATATTTTCAACTATAGATGGCATATTTCTACACTTGCCTTGGCCAAATCGACTCTGGGACTATTTCTTAAGGACACTTTCGTGACATTTTTCATGACGTATTGATGACGTATTCATAACGCATTCATAACGCATTCATAACGTATTCTATTTACACAACTATTTTACAAGTTTCTAGATGGAAGGTATCTAGCATGCTTGTGAGTACTGGACAACAAGCCACATGCTCTTGCGGTCTTGATGGCATCCGATAATTTCTTTTGGTTTTTTCCATTGCATCCAGTCACACTTCTGGGAAGAATTTGGCCAGTACTGGTGATGAATCTCGACAATATTTCGGGCATAGCATACAAGTTACGAGGATCGATGCCTGTTCTTTCAAAAGGATCAGAAATCTTGTTTCTGGAATTGCGGAATTGTTTCCTTTCCATATTGAATTTAGTATTGGAAAAATCAAAAGGATCATAAGATTCTCCAAAAGTAAATCTTTTGGTGAAATTGGCAGCGATATCCAAAGGCGGCTGTGTGGTTTCTTGAATGGATCTGGCAATTCCCACCACATCACGAGTAATATCATTTTGACCATCCCGTTCAATGTGTCCCTTGACGGCATTGTCCTTCTTCCAGGACCCCCCACTTCTCATTTCGGGTGTCGACGGAAGACTGTTGCAGCGCACAGCCCCACTACAGAACTGCCTGGCCCCCAAGAATCTTCTAGCTATCATTTTTTGGCCTCGGTTGGTTCCCGGTTATACTATGATTCCTTTTTGATATGATAGGTAGTGCTCTTTTTAAAAAAAAAAAAAACTTTGATAGCATTTTTTTTTATGGTTCTCTCTCAACGTTTGGTCACGTTACTCCGACAAAGGAAAAAAAATTCTAGAATCCAAATCACCACTAGATAGTCATTAAGCCAAAGAACACGACTAAATTGGTTGCCGATTGAATTTGTGTTAAATCATCCCGGTGGCATTTCATCATTTATCATCAAAGCACATTTGGAAGGAACACGCCCCGTCACGTTTTGCCGTTGCCTTTCGAAGTTGCCATCATCCTGTTTATTGATTGTACCCGATTAATTAAAACACCTCCATATTTGTCATCATTACTAGTTGTTTTGGTGGTGCCCCTTCCTCTCTCTCCCCCCGCCATCGATAATAATACCATATAACAAGATAGGTTTTGGGAGCTTTTTTCATAGATTTATTCATTAGCCCATTTTTTATATATCATTTCATTCAATCCAAGAACAAATGGGAGAACGAGGTCCAGATCAGTGGTTGGAGCAAATTAAGAAATGTATTGCTTTGACCGAATCAGATATGAAGCAATTATGTGAGTTGATCAAGGAGTTGTTGATGGAGGAATCCAACATTCAACCGGTTCAATCGCCGGTCACCGTTTGTGGTGATATACATGGACAATTTCATGACTTGTTGGAGTTGTTTAGAATCTCCGGCGGATTGCCTTCGGATGATAACAACACCAATTATATATTCTTGGGAGATTATGTTGATAGAGGCTATTTCTCCTTAGAAACCTTCACGCTATTGATGGTTTTAAAAGTCAAGTATCCTCATCGAATCACCTTGGTTAGAGGAAATCATGAATCAAGACAAATCACTCAGGTATACGGGTTTTACGAAGAATGCTTGACCAAATATGGTTCCACCACCGTATGGAAGTACTGCTGTCAAGTGTTTGATTTCTTGACCTTGGCCGCTATAATAGACGGTAAAATCTTGTGTGTACATGGAGGTTTATCGCCAGAAATCAGAATGTTGGATCAAATCAGAGTCTTGAGTAGAGCCCAAGAAGTTCCTCATGAAGGTGGTTTCTGTGACTTGGTCTGGTCCGACCCTGATAATGTCGATACTTGGGCCGTTTCTCCTCGTGGTGCTGGTTGGTTATTCGGTTCTAAAGTCAGTAGAGAATTCAATCATATCAATAACTTAAGCTTGATTGCAAGAGCTCATCAGTTGGTAATGGAAGGTTTCAGGTATCATTTCAAGGAAAAGGACGTGGTCACCGTGTGGTCTGCTCCAAATTACTGTTATAGATGTGGAAATGTGGCTAGTGTCATGCAAGTCGGAGAGGATTTGGATCCAAACTTTAAGATATTCAGTGCCGTTCAAGACGGTGATTTGTCTGCGAAGAACAACGCTAACAAGCAACAAAGAAGCGATTACTTCTTGTGATTTCACCTCCCCCCCCCCCCCCACTTATCACCTGTTTCTAACATAGAGAAAGACCCAAATGATGTCAATTTTCTTGCCGTTCAGTTATTAAGTAATTACTGGTCATTGTCATGTTGAATAAAGATCAGCAAAATGGTCTTCCCATTGTCCCCCGTTTTCTTTCGCTTCCTTCACAACGTGGATCGTTTATGGGCTAGCCTGATCTTGATGTTGTTCATTATGATCTTTTTGCATTATACAAGCCTGCTTTTAATGGTTCCCTTAGACTTTAAACATCCGACCTTCAGAATACATACTAACAGAAACGATAGCTGAATACAATAATAATGTTAAAAGTGTATTCTTCAGTTTCTTAATATCATTGATAGTATTTATGAATTATGACGAATTCCTTTCCTTTTTTTTTTTTTTATAACCCTCCCCTCCCATGCTTTTTTCAAAACTAAATGTGTTACTTTCTATATCACGGTATAGTTTTATGAACGAAACCATCGTTAAAATTCTAACCTCACCGCTCCTCTTTCCTATAGATAGACTATGATGCTATTATATTAATATACAGAATGACTATAAAATAGTGACCCCCAGTTGGTACCAAACTCAATTCTTTCCCTTTCTCTTTCTTCTCTTGGCCCCAATAATTTGTTTGACTTCATCAGACACACCAGATTCTTTCTTGGTTTCCGATTTATTATTTGAGGGACCTTTAGGACCCTTATTCATATTACCCTTTCTCAGAGGACCCTTCTTTTTCTTCGATTTTTTGGATTCTTCTTTAGGATCATCCACAGTGTCATCTCTCTTTCTCTTTCTATCGCCGGATTCTTTAGTAGAATTACGTGCAAGGAAAGTCTTTTCTCTTCTTCTTTTGACCACTTGAGCATTTTCAACTGCAAATTCGACAATCAAGTTTCTCTTGGATAAACCATCCAAAGCAGCCACTTTCTTCTCTTCATCGCTAAGACCTTCCAAGATTTCAGGAATAGTGACTTCGTGTGCATTCAACCATCTTAAACCCATCAATGCAGTTCTATGGTCTCTAAATTCAACGAATCCATACCCTCTACTACGTCCCTGTTCCCCGGTACCTTTTACTTCCATGATGATTTTGGCTTGCTTAACCACACCCTTATTTTTCCCCGATTTTTTCTTATCGTCTTTAGATTCAAATTCATTCAATTCATGCTTGAGTTTATCAGAACGAGTGGTTTCTTCTTTAGACAATGGCTGTCTCTTTTCTTCTTTGACTTCAGTAGCAAATTGCACCACCGCCTTACGGGCCAAGGCTCTCAAAGCCTTTTCATTCATGGCTCTTGGAAGGTTTCTAATGGCCAATCTGGTCAATGACAAATGTAAGGTGGGATTCTTATTTAATTGTTGAACTCTTAATTTGTAAGACTTTTCTCTCAATTCAAGGTCAGTTTTGGATATCTTTTGAGCCAATTTGGAATTGGTTGTGATTCTACCTTCATTCAACAAAAAGAGGTTACGTTTATCCTTTTCACCAGGTGATTTACCCAAGATCTCCTTTCTCTTTTCAGAATTCTTTTCGGTTAATCTGCTGGCCGATTGTCTATCAACAGAAGGAGTTATGGACAAAATACGTCCTTGATAAACGTATGCTGGAGAAACATCATCGGCAATAAGCAATGAAGTGGATGCTGAGGATGGTGCATTGTCAACACATTCGGTGTAAGCATCTTCTTTTCTGAATGCCACAAACGCAGACCCTTTGGCCAACCCAGTCTCTTTATCTATCACTGGAAGGGCATATTTGACTTCCCCAAATTGACTGAAATGTTCTTTTAATGAGTCTTCGTCAGCATCGTACGGTATGTTACGCACGAAAATGGAGAACTGCTCCTGCCTATTCTTTGGTTTGGGTTTTTCTTCGGGGACTTCTTCCGTTTCCAATTCCACATCAGAATCGGGTTCTTCATCGGATTTGATCTCATTCAAATTGTCAAAGTCGTCGTCCTCAACTTCACTCTGGTCATCGTCCTCGTCATTTTCTTCCTCATCTTCGACGTCTTCGTCATTTTCTTTTTCTTCCGCATCCTCGTCGTTTTCATCTGAGTCTTCTTCTTCTTCATCATCATCATCTTCTTCTTCTTCTTCTTCTTGTTCTTGTTCTTGTTCTTCTTCCTTTATTTGCTCCCATTTGGATTTTTCCACTGCCAAATCTACAGCCACTTCTCTTCCGTCGATCTTGAGCCCAACAGAATCCTTGACTGCCTTCTCTGCAGCAGCAGTCTTTTTCATAGTAACAAATGCAAATCCAGACATTTGGCCTCCCTTCTTCTTGGGAATATACGCATCAAATACGGCCCCGTACCTGGAAAAGAGCTTCTTTAAGGTCTCTGGTTTCTTGCAAGACCATGGAAGGTTCCGAATAATCAATCTTGCTCGTCTCTTCTCTACAGGTGCCACAATTGGCTTGGTGTGCTCGGAGTCTTTGTCCTTTCTATCTCTTCTTTTGGCAATATCCACCCTCAAAAGCCGACCTTTGAACTTAGTTTTCCGGGCCCCCACCAAAGCACTCACGGTATCGTCGTCCATGGTGAAGGAAACAAACCCAAACCCTCTTGATTTCTGTTCGTTATCATTGACTATAACTGCATGTTTCACGGGCACAAACTGGGAGAAAAATTGGGAAAGTTCGTCACTGGTGGCTTCCAACGGAATCCCGCGGACAAAAATGGTCTTCCTGTCCAAGCCGTCTTCGGCAACCACGCTGGTGGCATTGGTAGCAGTGGTGTCTGACATTATGATAGTGAACAGTAATTGGTAGGCCAAAAAAAATGTATGGGAGATCATCGCGATGCCCCAGGGTTACCCGGCCAGGTCACGCGGACCAATATCAACACTGGTTGTTAACTATGATGTTTACATCAACTATAGACCATGACGGACAGGGCCTCACGTGCGGTCCTACCCAACCAGTATATCCCGGTGCTAGCGCCCAGGGTGTTGCGGAACGTGATTTCGCGGCTTCCCAAGACGTCGTTGTTGGAGTTCATGAATGTATGGCCCAAGTTGAAAAATACCCAACCTCACCTCGACCAAGAAAACTCAAAACATAGCCAAAAAACCTACAATTCTCGGGTCAGCCACGAGGCAAGGGAGTTGAAGCGGAACCCCAAGACGTCCAAGCGAAAGGTCGTGGATAAGATCTTGTTTGAACACTGGAATCGGGGGCTTAATCTCTTGCAATTGGCCCAGATCGATTGTCAACTTATCATTGATCGGCCCAATTCATATTATTGGATCAAGTCGACGATCAGAGACTCCCAGAAAAACCCGGTGCCGGTGCTGTTGTCGCCTCAGGTGTTTCTTGACAAGTTGGCGTCGGAACTAAGTGCGTTGTATTTGACCTATATCTATGTGTGCCATCACCCACGATACCCACTTCTTATGTTGAGGATCCAAGTGTTTGATCTTCAGCCCATAGGAGCATCTCTCACCACCTCTCGGCCTCATATATCTTCACACAAGCCCTACTTCATGGCAATCGCATTGAACTCGCCTTATTTAATTCATAGTCCTGGTAATGATATCGTCACAAATATAGTGCTTCAAGTGACTCAGCGGTGCCTTCCTCAGAATCCCACCAATTTACTTACTCTACACACCGATCCCAACCAAAAGCCTCTTCGTTCACTAGAATCCATGCATATTTTTAACGGTAACTCTCGTTTTGGAAATAGTTTGGGTGCTTGGACTCCCTATGCCGATGGAACAGTTGATCTGCTTCCATTCGATGCCCTTGAGAAACATACTACCTTGGCCAACCCCCAAGAAAACTCTCCTGATCCTGATGATGACATGACAAAATTAAACAAAATCGCCAACTTGCGATTTAAAGGCTCTAAACATGGAGTACTTCAATCTAAGATACTCCATGATGATAACAAACCCTTCAAAAATAGGAAAGCAATTGTGCAAAATTCCGATGATGAAGGCTCCGATGATGAAGATCACCAGTTTCTCAACGAGTACACCTCGTTTGCTCCCGTTCAATACGTGGGGTTCACCATCAAGGATAAAGTTAATGAAGAAGACAACGAACTTTCCAATATCAAAATGGAGTTTTCTGGATTAGACGTGTTTGCTGGACTACACGAATTATCAGTTGCCACTACAGATGAACAAAAAATGGTGATTAATCCTTTGAAAATGCCTAACTACTTAACGGGAGAGGAAGGCCCCAACAGTGGGGAGATTCATAAAGGGAACTTTAAAAAGCCAATTTAATACACAGTCCAATTCGGTCATATCTATGATCTGAAAAACCACACTTTCGTAGTATTGCCCTTTTATTTTAATCAGTCAGTAACCCAACTTACTAATGTGGCCCTTGATCGTCACAATCAACCGCTCATCTCTTAAACCGTCAAGCAATCTTCTTAAAATATCCACGTCCTTGTTCTTGAAAGCTTCGTTGGCCGCAGACTCGGTATCTTGATTTTTTAAAAACAACTCCACTTTCTCAGTGTACTTCAAATCGTTGCAATAACGAATGTATTCGGATATGTGGGCTTGGGGTGCATTGTTCTTGAATCCAGCTTCCACAAACGGCTGAAATCCAATTGGAGACTTCACAGCAGACCCAGGCTTTGTATTACTTCCGATAGCAAATTGGTATAACTTATCAAAATCCTTGGTTTCAGTAAAAGTGTTCAACACGAGATACCAAAACTTTTCAGTAGAAATTTTAAATTCCTTTATTATTGATCTGGACGCCTTGATTTGATTCATCTTAATAAGTCTTGTCAATATCTGAATTAATGATTTTTCCTTGTAGAAATTGGTCATATACGTCTCACCAAGTTTCTTTTGTAATTCTAGAATCTCAAGTTCTCTTTGATATATTTTATTTAATCTCCTTGCACCTCCTCTATTGATGGATTTCAAAAGTCTTGATTTATAGTCAGCATAGTAGGTATCATTCGATTTTGATTTGTTTTTATTTAAAAATGAAAGTAATCGAGATATCCCAAGCTCTTGGACTTTATCCTGCTGAATATAGTATGTTTCAAGAAATTTGGAGTTATATTTTCCTATACTTTGTAGCCAGAAATGTCCGATCAATTCACCAGTAACAGGCAAATCTGATTTCTTAGAGGTATCAACTTTAGATTCATTTTGATTGAGTACTTTGAAGAACTGAGATATGCTGAGATCGTGCTGTAAATGAAGCAAAATCAATTTAATAAGATCATAATCGGCTGAGTGAAATGAATTGATTAATGCCAATTCACGTTCATTGTATTTGAAGAATTGACTGATCTTCTTTTCTATGGAAGGTTCCAAGTTAATAAGCAACTTACATAAATCAAGTCTTCCTTCTTCAGATGCCACTTCGGCTATTTTTTCCATAGATATATAGTTGTGAGGTTTCAGTGAACTTTGGGGTTTTTGGTCGACGAAGGAGTAGAGTTTGGATGAAACAATTTCGAAAAGCTCGGAATCAGATTTATTCAATTCCTTTCTGATCTTTGCAATGCACCAATGAATATAGGGTAAATGCTTGAACTGGTTGAGCTGTAATAAATCCATGATCTTCAAACAAAGCAAGTATTGATCTCTATTCAAAAGCATTTTGAAGAAGTTATCCCAGCCAATATCCAACAATTCTTTATGGGTAAGGAAAATACCGTAGTCTAGATATCGTATTTGGTTCAATACTTTGATGACATTTACGGTGTTCAAATATTTAGTTGAATCATAATAGTTGGAACCATCTTCACCGTAATAAATTTTTCCAAATGATACAGCTTTAAGAATTTTCTTTTGCCAGGTATGGTCTAACTCTTCAACAGCAGCTTCAAGACACTCGTCGATGGCAAGGGCAAGAGAGTTGTCTGTTTTCAATAACGAGATGTTGGTATCAGCTTTGGAGGCATTATTGGCGAGTTTATCGATGGAATCCAAAAGAATGCTGGAAGCAGAAGAAGTTCCGATTTGATATAAACTTATTTGAGGTTGAGAAACCTTACTGATATACTCCACGGAATTCGAGGTAAGAACTTTCAAGCCATCCACTTGGGTAAGTAGAATAGGAATTGTAAATGACAAATCTTCACGCGTGGTATCGTTCAAAATCAAGTCAATATCGAAATCATCATCTTGATCGTCCAAATCATAGAAAAATGAGAGAGAGTTTTGGTTTGGCCCTATCAATTTTATCTCGTCTTTCAATGACAAACATATGGCATCATTACTGCACCAGGCAATTTGATAGGGAGAGATGAGTTCATTGGAAAGATCGTACTCAAGTAGAATATTGGAGAACTGGTGGTTGATGACGTAGATTTTATTGTTGACCAAGGAAATGAGCTTTCCGTTGGGCGAAGGAAGAATGCTTTCAAAGGGGCCATCGGTCAACAAGTGGTCTTGGAATTTGTAGCACGAGGCGGAAATATCGACATTTATAGAGATGATGGTGGTGTTATACGACATCAACAAGCGGAGACAGTCCTGATTTTGGGGGTGGTCGGTATTTGGCACCACTTCAAAGGAGTTGATGTTGTTCAGGTCGTAGCCGTTCAAAGACACCACGTAGTTGCGGAAAGATTCGAGGTCGATGATCATGAAGTTAGCGGTTGTTCTGATGATTAACCACTGGCCCCAAAGCCGAGTCTCCACAAGACGGTGGGTTTCTTCTGTTTGGTCATTTTCCAAGTTGGTGATAACGATATTTTCAGACTCAACCGCCAGATTCTGGGGATCAGAGTCGTCCAACTTGATCTGCTCCTTGATATAGTCATGCTCTTCGAAGTTCCCCTTGAAATCCCGGTAGTAGCGGATCTTATGGGTGCTTAGGATCAAACACAAGTCCTCGTTACAGAACTTGAACTCCACAATGTGTTCATCGGGTCGGCTGTTGTAGATGACGGACCAGACCTTGGTGCCGTTGATGGAGTACACGTCAATGACATTGGGATACGGTACAAACTTCGACGCCACCGCCACTAGCGTCCCGTTGGTAGAAAGGGCCACTCGGTGATTCAAGTACAAGTTCTCAATCGACCAATTCATGGCATCGTAGACGATGTTGTGGCGATAGTAGACATCTTGGAGGCTCTGCCACTGGAGGCTGGGATTGGACATCACGAGGTGTCTGTAACAGGCCAATGGCTGGTGGAGTTTGGTTCAATAATGGCCAGCTTATGCTTAGCTTATGCTTAGCTTATGGTTAGGTTATGGGTTAGGGTTAATTGATATATGCGCACTTATCAACAACTCTCTGTTAACTTGCCAATTGTATTATACCAGTTGTAACCGCAATGGCAGAATACGTGACGTTGGTGTCAAGCGACAACTACCGGTTTGTGGTGCTCAAGGAGGTGGCGCTGATCTCGTCGGTTTTGAGGAATACGCAGGGGTTTGAAGAGGGCAAGACTGGTAGAATCAATCTTGAGATGGATGGTGATATTTTGGAGACTATCGTGGAGTATCTTTACTATCATTACAAGTACAAGGACCAGGCCGAGGTCGGCAACATTCCCCAGTTCAATATCCCCACGCACTTGGCGTTGGAGTTGTTGGTAAAGGCCGACTTTTTGGACATATAGTCGAATCAGAAGACTCTCCCATCTCCTTCACATCTTCCAGAACACAACACCAGCAAACGTGGTGATTTCCGGAAATCTGGGCTTTTAACGAGCCAAATATGGTCCAAGAAGAAATCTTGCCGTCTTGGAATCATTAAATACAAGTTCCAACTGTTCAAATTCCTAAGATTGGTTTTTTTTTTTTTAATTTTACATCTACTAGGTCTAGGCAAAAGTCTCAATGTTTTCAAATTCCAGAGAACAAAGCCTCACACTGGTAGAACTTATTAGCTTGTTCATACTTAATGGCTCGACTCGAGCCTGATCAAAGAGCTGGGAAGATTTCAGCATCTGAAAAATCGACAAAGTTGAGGATGATAATTTTCTAATCATCCTTATAAAAACTGAGTGCTGGAAATTGAAGATTTAAAAAAGGGGAAACGAGCTCTTGCAGACCTGCCAAAAGAGAACAAAAAAAATAAATGAAGAAAAATAGCCAAAGCAAGGCTACGAACGATAGTACTATGTCTCCAGTGAGTGTACCATTCGAATATGGTCAAATATGTGATTCACCAGCCACCAGAACCACAAAACCACAATAGAAAAAGTACAAAAATTAAAATACAGTCCCTGTAAAGTCATAGATGGACCTCCTGCCAGACAACCAGCCAATTCATTGGGACTCCACAACATAGAATATCGAGGTTATTTCAAATATTTACCGTGTTTATGGATTTAGTATATTACATAAGCAATTTATATATTTCCACCAAGTATAGAAAATCACACAAATTCTCTCCCAGGTTCGAATGTCCAAGCTACCGCTTAATTATTGTTAGCTGTGGCCGCTTCAAGGTGGGCAGGATGGGTCAAGTTAGGTTGGAGATCCGGTCACAAACGTGACTTTTGGCCGGCTCTGGACTTCCGACCTGCCTGGGTCAGTAAGTTGAACCCATAACCAAAAAATTGAAATCTATAGGAAAATGGGCAAATAATTTATCATTATATTAGACTATTGGTTTTAAGACAGTGGGCCAATTTTCAGGCCATTTGAATAGTTTTTGATGGAGTAATTACTGTCTATCCCTCAACCTGGACCCGGAACTTGAAGTTTCCAATAGTATGCAATAAAAACACGGAAAAACCCCCCAAAATAATACACCAAACAAAATAACCACATGATATTCACCATTTACGTTGCTCTCCGCCCAGTTCCAAAAGAAAACCTTGCAACAGCAAAGGAATATTGTGGAAAAAGTGCCCTTCACCGATAAGGTCCTGCACATGGGAACAGTATATTGATCACCAAAGCCCCAGCCAATTTCCCCTGATTCCACCTATCTGATGACAGAAACACTTCTTCACACCCTTTCGACGGAGGTGGACCTGCTCATTGACGCCGGTAGTCATGAGTTGGAGCTCCTTCAGTCCGAATCGTCGTCGATTTTGGACAGTCTCAAGGAAATTGAGTCATCATTAATCACAGAAATCGAACAAGAATCATCGCCTATAGATACCAAGCAATTGGACAACTTGGCCAAGACATGGTACAACGGGTCCATTGGCCGTCTCAAGGGATACAACACGTCGATCAACCGTTTCCAAAAAAGCATATTATCCAACCCAAAGTTCAATATCGATTTGGACGATGCATATTCGTACCCATTACGGCTCGATAACTTCCCAGTATCGGTGGACAAATCGATACTAGTGGCGCCCGAGAGTGACTCTGACAAATATATTGAGGAGAAACAGGTGGCCACCCGAATAACCAACCGAGAGTATCTTTTGAAGTCAATCATCTTGCATCTTTTAAAGATTGGCCAGTGTGATATAGTCAAGAAGTTTGTGGACGAATTGCCTCTGGGATCCGAAATCACCATTGACCAGTCTCTTCTCACCAAGTTCGAAAAACTCAAGGTCATTGTCGATAATATCGTGGTGAAACATGATTTAACTCTTGCATTGGACTGGTTTCGTGACAAGTATAATGAGTCGATCAACTTATCTTCCAATATCAGCCAGACTAGTAATTCCTACTACTCCAACTATAACGAAATCGAGTTCAAGTTCCACATGCTTCAATTTGTGCTTCTTTTGAATGGCAATAATCACGATCTTTCCTTGGACAGTTCATTACAAGCATACTTATATTCAAAGGAGAACTTTTCTCGGTTCTTTAAGGATTACTTGAGCGAGATATCGCCGTTGATGACCCTCTTGTTGTTCGAAACTGATAAAACTCAAGGGGACGAAGCCGATACATTTACTAGAAAACATTTTAAAAGCTTGATTGGAAACTTTATAGAAAAAGTGAAATCCACTTATAGTGTGGAAAGTTCATTTAGGAATTCCAACCCAGGAGAATCCAAGTTTGTGTATGAATTGTTGAATAGTTTCGAAAACATTCATGACAATCAGTCGATATTTGTCAATTTATCCAACGAATTTATTTCCGAATACTGCAAGGACTTAAAATTGTCCAATGATAGTTCGCTTTTCCAAAGTGTATTGGCAGGACTTATATACTTGCCCAGTTTCTACAAGTATAAGAAAATCCAGACGAAAATGAACAAGGTTCTTGAAGAAAACCCTAATGGTGGGCAATCGGAAGTATGGGACCAATTTGGGGGCTCTCCATATAGTTATGATTTGCCATTCCAATTACCAGATGCACCCCGGTTCTTGTTCAATTACCATCCGATCTTTGTGTGTCCTGTTTCCAAAGATCAATTGGTACCAGGACTACAGTATTATGGTAACCAATCGAGTTTGAATCCTTCGGCCGGATCACCTGTCAGTCCAGTGGTGATTCTTAATTTCTGCAATCATGTAGCACTTCGTGAAAGTGTCTGGCAATTATCTAAGAAGGGCACCGAGATCTTCAAGTGTCATTATTGCTACAAGAAGCACGAGTATTCCAACGTGAGTGATGCATACTTTATTGATTTGTGATCAGGTCACGGCAAGGGTATTGAGTATATTGGATTAATAGTAATGGTCAAGTCGTCTAATGTATATATCGAAGTCAAAGTATATAGTTCCCGATAAATAGCTCCCTATTCCATTATATACAACACATTTTAATTGAATTAAATTAATTAATTATGGAGCTGTGATCTACGTGAAACTCCAGAAAATAGAACCAAGTAAATAAAACAGAAATCTGGGCCAGTAGTTTCATGTAAATGATCTGTTGTTGCCATCAGCATACAGTCTATAAGGAAGTTAATAATTAAATATAAAAAATAGAATAGAATCATACCATTTTCTTCTATAAATACGGGAGATATTTTTATTCAAACATATAATGAACAATCACTTTTAAATTCTTTGGTGGTTATATTATGATTTTTGATTACGAACAATTAATCATTTTTAAATTCATATATAAGGTAAAAAAAAAATAAAAGGTAAAAAATATACATGGAAATTACTTATAAATCGTACCGCAGCTCTATATGTATTTAGTTCTGGTATATATGATTATACAGTTTTATCCAGAAGTTATTCAATGTTTATGGTTATAGCATTTTACGTGTGTCAATTTAAGTACGTACGATCATAGTATTTAAATGGATCAATTCAATTATATACGCTTGCTTGTAGTCTTTAATGGATCAATTTGTCTTTAATGGATAAATTTGCAAATACGCTTGTAGTATTTATATGGAACAATTTATACGATCATAGTCTTCGCTTGGATGAATTTAATTACATACGATCAAAGTCTTTATTTGGCTCAATTTAATTACATACGATCAAAGTCTTTATATGGATCATTTGATTACATATGCTTGTGGTATTTGTAAGGATCATTTAATTACATACGATCATAGTATTTATTTGGATCATTTAATTACATATCATTATAGCATACAAGATCTCAATACTAAACCACACTATGATTGCAAGCAATTATTCGAATTTTTTTTTATATAGTATTTTACAAGCAATTAATCTCAAATACAAAAACTACAGTATTATTACATCCAATGGATATTGCTTAAATAACCAAATAAAAAAGTACAACAATTACCATTTCCATTAATTATAATTTTATCAGACAACTAGTAAGCAAGATATAATGGTCTTCTCAAGCTCCAGTTTCGCAGAAGCATGTATTACGCTCCATAGTAATAATAACAATGTACCTGGTATTACAGAGCCTTTGTGCACCAGACCATTCTAAAGCATCGCGAAATTTTCATCTTCTTCAGCCATCCCATGAACAACCCAAACGACAAGACAGACATGGCGCCCGAATTGATCACCGGGCAGCAGTCGGTGTTGGGAGACCCCTGGGTTCCAATATACCGTAGCGTGGTGGAGTTCGATGCCCATCACTTTGAAATGGCCATGGCCAACTTGATCAGACAGCCCAACATCAACTCCACCGTGATCATGAGGGCGGATATCTTACGAGAAAACATCTACGACCCTGCCGAGGGCGTCACCCGGTTCGAAAGCAAGCATATCGACAAGATCCCCCAGTTCCCCAAGACCAGTGACTCCCAGGATCAGGTGCTACATCGGTATTTGGACGATACCCAATTGAAGACCATCCCTTTAAACAGCGAGATCAAGCTCAAGAGCAAGGCCGAGATCATCCGGCGGATTATTCCCCGGAACCCCTTCAAAGACTATATCATCAACCAAACGTGCTTGATGCTTCGGGACGAGGACCACCGTCCTGAAGGGTCGGTGTTTGTCGCCTACGTGCCCCATATCACCTCCAGCGACGAGACCCCTTTCTATTTGCCGCCGGTATATGCTGTGGGGATCCTCTACCACCAGTCGACGCTTTCAATTCACTACTTGCCGTTTGGCTACACCACACAGGCGCCCACGCCCGACCTTCGTGGCTTGGACCCTTCTGAAAGACCCATAAGGATCGCCCTTAGACTCCTACAAACATCTGCAAAACACTCCCAAGGTGCCAAAACCGGCTACGAAAAAAGAGTCAATCACGACTTGGTGGTGCCCAAAATCGCCTTCCAAAACCGTTATATCAGCTTGAAGAAGAAGTACTCTTCGCAACTAGTCAACCTGTGGGTCGAGACCACCGATCCCAAAAAACATGTGTTTGAAGACCTTGCCATTGCTGCGTTTTTGATTGAGCTCTGGAGCATCAAGTATGCCTCCAGCACCGAGTTCGAGTTCCGGGACTTGGGTTGTGGTAACGGTCTCTTGGTATATATTCTCCATATGGAAGGGTATAAGGGTAAGGGTATAGATGCAAGAGCAAGAAAATCATGGGCCACCTACCCCAAGGATGTCCAGCAAAATCTCCTCGAACAAATCGTCATTCCAAGTGTCCTCTTGAAACCTCATCCGGCCGTGTCCAAGATAGCCCCTCAAGTGGAAGACAATGGTCGTGTTTTCAACGTTCCCATGACTCCCAGTGGCATTGAGTATCATTCATCGGCCAGTCTTTTAAACTCCAGTCAAATCTGTACCACCGAAGCATTTCCTGCCAATACTTTTATCATTGGGAATCACTCCGACGAGCTTACGTGTTGGATTCCTTTGTTGGGGTTCCCGTTTATGGTGATTCCATGTTGTTCACATGCTCTTTCAGGAGCCAAAGTACGGTATCCTCCTCGGAAGAAGCAGATTCCCACGGCTGCGAAAAAGCCCAACAATACCACCGGTATTTCTACCTATAGTGCCTTGGTGGACCATGTGGAAGACCTTGCTCGCCAGGTGGGCTGGAACGTGGAAAAAGAGATGTTAAGAATCCCCAGTACCAGGAACTCTGCCATCATTGGGACCAGCAAGTCCGACCTTTTCAATAATGAATCGGAAGAAGCGGTCCAGACCCGACTCTTCGATATTTTGGCTGTGGAGGGTGGTGCCGAAGGATGGGTGGAGAACTCGATGTTGTTGATGAAAAAAGCTCCAAGAAACCATTGATTGGAAGAACATGCATTGCTTTGTGTACCATATTTCCTGGTGATTATTTATACTCGTGTATTATTATATATGACATATGACAGTTGCAACTGTGTTAATTATAGAATATTGTCACTAAATTGTAACTATTTTTTTGCAATTTCATTCAAGTAAAAATACTCTGCTATAAGATGTAGGTTGAAGCTTTTCACAGAACACCTGCGGTTTCTAGAAATTGGGGCATGAACCGTATCAACTTCTTTTCTGTATCATTGAACAAGGGTGCAAAAAACATTTGGGTGCAAAATTATCGATAAAAGATGCGATCCAGAAATTGCTTCTTGGTGGGACCAAATTGAGATACACTTTTTGGTTGGGCTTCTTGTGCAAAACTTTCCCCATTCACCCATTCCTACAACCCTGTCCCCGTTGGTGTTGTAGCCGTTGTTCAACACGGTGATGGTCTAGCTTCCTTTATGGTATGGTGGGGTCGCACTCTATACTGTAGCTCCCCATCTGGTGTCCATAGCTACTATCCATTAAAGCTCACCCACAGAAAACAGCACGAGTCCATCAGAGTAATTGTGCTTGACTACTGTCCGGGTCTGTATTTTGCAGGCCTCGGTGGTGTTTTTGTCCTTACAATAGAGTCGATTTTTCACGTATCGGGGCCACAATACTCATCAAAAATGGCTCCAATTCCAACAAGAATTTCGGGCCAAAAAAAAAAAAAAAAAAAAACAATGTTGGTCCCACAATGGATAGCGCAATGGCTACGGTGTCGGCAGTTCATTCTTCTCGAAAATCGTTCGGTTTTGGCGTAATTATTCCTCCATCATTACCAACCATCTCTAGTATTACTTAATCAGGTCAAATCCTGTATACAGTCCAAGACACGCATGGGGTCCCAGGTTTTCTTCAACACCAATACCTCCTTCCTTTACCAAGCAAACATGACTGGTTCATCGTCTCAGTAAGTTGGATCCCAGTGGCTTCAGGCCACGTGTGCTCGGCTCTACTAACCTCCAGATTCCAACAGCTTGAAAAGCTAGGCGAAGGTACTTATGCCACGGTTTACAAGGGAAGAAACCGAACCACAGGGGCGTTGGTGGCTCTTAAGGAGATCAACCTCGATTCCGAAGAAGGAACGCCCTCTACGGCCATAAGAGAGATCTCGTTGATGAAGGAGTTGGACTACGAAAACATCGTCACCTTGTATGACGTGATCCATACCGAGAATAAGCTTACCTTGGTGTTTGAATATATGGACAAGGACTTGAAAAGGTATATGGAGGTCCATGGAAACCAGGGGGCTTTGGACTTGAAGATCGTCAAATCGTTCATGTTCCAGCTTCTCAAGGGTATCATGTTTTGTCACGATAATCGAGTGTTACATCGTGATTTAAAACCACAGAATTTGTTGATTAACAATAAAGGTGAATTGAAATTGGGTGATTTTGGCTTGGCAAGGGCCTTCGGTATCCCCTTCAATACTTTTTCCAATGAGGTCGTCACCCTTTGGTATAGAGCTCCCGATGTATTACTTGGTTCAAGGGCATATACCACTTCCATTGATATATGGTCTGCCGGGTGTATTTTCGCCGAAATGTGTACCGGCAAACCTTTGTTTCCTGGAACTGCCAATGATGATCAATTGATCAAGATCTTCAGATTGATGGGTACTCCAAACGAAAGAACATGGCCTGGAATTTCTCAATATGCAAACTATAAATCAAATTGGCAGATTTATGTTCCTCAAGATTTGAGATTAATTGTTCCAAACTTGGACTCCATGGGTTTGAATTTGCTTCAAAGCTTGCTCCAAATGAGACCCGAAGCAAGAATCACCGCGAGACAAGCCTTACAACATCCTTGGTTCCATGAGATAACCAATCCTGCTCCTCTTTCCCACCCATTGTCTGATCCATATCAACAACAGCAACAGCAACAGCAACAGCAACACCACTCGCAGCAACATATAATTGACCAGCAATATCAATAGACCCAACCTGGCAATCAAAAAGGACTTGAGTGGACTGAATTTTCCACTTCTGAATTTTAAGCTGTTTCGTAACATATGATTCAATAAAGTGCTTTGGCCAGTGGTCAATCACTCTGCTACATTATAATCGTCTGTGGCAAGCACTGTAATGACAATATTTGGAAGTACATGACTCGTTTGGGACCACCCTTTGGTGGCTAAGAATACAATTTGGTGAATTCTATAAAAATGTATAATTCATACTACCTGAAATGAAATGCAAAAATTTAATGACCGTAGTCATAATAATAATAATATAATAATAATTAGCTCACAAAAGTTCAAAGCTAGGACATTCACTAAACTTCATTAGAAGCTGTGCTAGATTATAATTTTTCGATTCCAAAATAAATCTCCAAATATCCCGGTCTTCTGATTGTGGCTGCTGATAAAATGAAGTCAACGTATCGATTAAAGCTTTGGATATATCCTCGGAAATGAGGTCTCCATCCACATTTGTGCCTAGTTTCAGACAGTCCTTGAGTTCGTAATCGCAGTATAATTGAAGCAACGTTAAGATCGGACTTTGAGAGATTTGGATCTCTCCTGTGGCCAAAATAAATGACAATATGCTGTTGAGAGAAATACTCTGAAGGTGGATACTCTGTATAACATCTGGTTTGAAATTGTAGGCAGTGGCATTGATGATCTCGTCCATGTCAGCGAATTTATATCGATATATTTGATGCAACGTTTGGACCACATCGAACTTATGGCTAGACCAGATCCCATGATTATAGATGGAGGCAGGAAAATCCCTACCGTACCTGATTTTATCAAAATCGTATTTAACAAGGTTATCTTCGGTATTGAACGGCAAGGAAGACGAGCTGTTGCTAAGTAGCCATGGTTCCACTCTTTGTTTTTCGTCGTCGTACTCAGGAAGCTTCTCATTCTCATCCATGATAAGTTCCTGGGTCGCTTCAATATCGTGTTGTGTCGTGGAATCTGTATCATTTATTGGTAATTCTGTAGATCCGGTATTGACTTGATCGATCAAACGTTGGAAATCCAATGATAGTTCCTTAAACTTATATCGTAAAAACCTTAGACGTGTTTTTCTTTCGAAAAGGATTTCCCCTTCCGATACTAAATGCAAATATTGTTGATCTGAATCATCACTTTGGTCATTAAACACATACGCCTTGAAATAAAATTCGATTAAGTTCCTGGAAACAAACCGATTACTGAGAACCTTGTCTGCGATGCCCTTCTTGGACGAATTAGTCCGGAATTGATTTACCGTTTGGTAGATGATGTCTATATTCTTATTGATCCTTTTGTAATAACCATTATCTTCGATGGATTGGCCAGAGTCTTGATGACGATACATATACTCCTGTATTATGAGGAACATTCTGTTTTTGTAGTAATCAAGTTTCTTATCAATTAGATGAAAATCGATCCTGGTGTTGAGATCCACTACATACCAAGTAGCAATCATCTCTATAGCAAGAGAGAGGTGGACCCACTTGGTTCCTGAGCGGGGATCAAAGTACGGATCAAACTTAAGTAGCTGGTAGAATGTCTTGTTGACAAATGGAAGGTTGTTCTGTGGCTTGGACATGATGAAGATCTGATAGATGATCTCGACTGGAAGCCCCGTGAAGCTGGTGGGCTCCAGTTTTTTGGGCTTTTTGATGACTATGCCTTTCGGGAGTGGCTCGGGACTCCGGCTAGCCATCCTCTTCTTCCGCAACGGCTTGCCTGGATTGATAAACCCCATGGTTGTGGAGTAATGAGATGCTCATTATTTTTTTAAAGTTGCAAAATGACCTGTCAATCGCACATGACACCAGTTATAATCAGGGCTGACAATCGGCCTAATCTAGACACATTATAGCTAGATAGGGATAGTTTGAATTTGTTAAATTTCCTAATATTATTTTGATGAATACCTCAAGATGTAATTTCCTGGCAGAACGGCAGACAGCCTATTTTTATGTATAACAGGCCTCCTAATTTATGGAATATTTTGAAGATAACTCGATTTTCAGGTAATAATTAATTTGTTTGCAATCAAAAATCAAACGACTCTCTACATTGCAAAGAATAGGTTATAAAATTATGATTAATTCCACTTGGGCTGATAATGTATATCAAACAAATAGAAATTAGATATACTAAATAACTACGATGTTGAAGAATACCTTAAAGTTTCGTATCTACAAGATAAATATTAGTTTTTAAAAGATTTCAGGGCCAACAAAATTAATAATTGAAATAAAATTAAAAGTAGTTGGTTTTTAAGGAATATTTTAACTAATAATATTATTTATAATACCTAGTTTACAATCAAGTTATGGTTGATGATTCACAAGCTAGAACAGGTGTGTGGATATATTAATGTTTTTTTTTTTATGATTTTCAAGGAATACTAAATAATACCTGCAATCAAGATTTAGGTTTAGCTGAATGGTTAGATTTGCAAAAAAAAAAACAATTAATTAATGGTTTACGTTTTTGCAATCAAAACACTTGTGTAAACAAAATGTGGTTCGATGTGGATTTACATAGTAGTCTAAAACATTCGTGTATCAATATCCATATTTACACTATCTTACGGTCAACGTTAATAAATATTGTGGTGAAACTATGCCTGTTTAAAGGTGGCCCTTAGCCTTGGCCTTGATTTCCTTAAATTGGTCTTCAGTCACACCAGCACCCATGGCAGCAGTGGAAGATATACCACCAGTCACCATCTTCAACAAGTTATCGATGTAACCAGCACCGGACCATTTTTGATGCTTGACAACTTCAACACCCTTTTCGATTTCTGGTTGTTGAACAGTAGCACCGTAAGCCTTCATACCAATTTCGGCGTATTGACGAGAGAAGTCGTCGACAGCCAAGGCAGTGGTATGCAAACCGGCCAAGGTGATGAATTGCCAGACGTAACCTAATTGACCCAATCTCTTGATGTAGGTTTCTTGTTGGTCAGCAGGCATGGCAGCGTTCCAGTTGAAAGAAGGAGACAAGTTGTAGGCCAACCATTGGTCTGGGTAGGCAGCCTTGACACCATCAGCGAATTCCTTGGCTTGGTTGTAGTCTGGCAAAGCGGATTCCATCCAAATCAAGTCGGCGTATGGAGCAAAGGCTCTACCTCTCATGACGGCACATTGGGTACCACCTTGGTATCTGTAGTAACCTTCTCTGGCTCTGGAAACGTCCCAGTTGAAGTAGATGTCCTTACCAAGGAGCTTCTTGGCAATAGCTCTGGCTTCCTTGTTGGAAGTGTGAGAGTGGGCATGCACTTTACTGGTGAATTCCTTGATCAAGGCATCCTTGTTGGAGTAACTACCAGCCTTGATTTCGTCCACCACGGCTTCGTGGAACAACTTGACACCAGCGGTCTTGTTCCATTCACTTTCAATAAGACCCAAGGCATCACCATAGACACCCTTGGCTTCGGCTTCGGCCATAAGACCGGCCAAGTCAGGAGCGTCTGGGTTGGTGGCACCGAGAACGAAGTAGTGATCTCTGTGGTCAATAGTGGAAGTGATCAAAGTGGCAGCTTCGGAATCGGTTCTGGCAACAGCCAATAAGTCGGAACCCAAGATATCGGCAGAAGCTCTGATGGCAACCAATCTGTTGATGTGTTCTTGGACAGGAACCAAGACCTTACCGGCCATGTGACCACACTTCTTGGTACCAGGGGCTTGATCTTCAATGTGAATACCAGCAGCACCTCTTTCAACAAACATCTTGGTCAACTTGATGATGGCGGTAATACCACCGTGACCAGTATCACCATCAGCAATGATTGGTCTCAAGAAATCAGTGTATGGAACCTTTGCTCTTTCTTCCTTGGACAAACTCAATCTTTCTTCTCTTTGCTTTCTGTCATGGAATAATTGAGCAAACCATAAATGTTCCACCTTGTTAGGGACAGTGTCCATAGGGTAATCAGCCAAATCTGGAGAAGGCTCGTTGGAAGTGGAAGCGGTGGAAGAACATTGCCATCCGGAAACGTAAATGGAATCCAAGTATTTGGCCATTTGAGCAACATGGATAGGATCCAAAGCACCAAAAGTGAAAGAAACAGTCTTGTTCTTGTCATGTTCGGTCAAAAGACCAAACAACTTCTTGGCTTGGACCGAAGAAGGATAGTCGATTTTCAACTGACTTCTCTTCTTAGCAATTTCTTCAGCAGTATAGATTCTCTTGGTTTTGTTCCAACGAGGTTGCGACCACCATTGCTTGATTTCTGCAACCTGGTCTTGGAAGAACTTTTCTTCCTGATCAATATCAATAGCAGTGTAAGGCATTGTAATTATATATATATAGAACTCAAATAAAGATATCAATAATTATTGAGTAGGTATAATAATTTAGAAATATATAAATTCAAAGTGGGATTTCAACTGGTATTTATACAATGGCAACTACAACTATAAATTTTTTCAAAAATGGATGTTCACCCACAAAATTGTACCCCAGATTCTGGCCATAATTGTTCCGCTGATCCATTTTGCAGTTTTACTATTGCGGTGTGCGAAAAGTGGCCCTCGGATAGACGGATGGTCATTTTCAACCATAAAAAATTACCTGGGCTTTGGTGTTATGACTCTATACAAACGAGGTTTGGGGGAAAATGGTGTAGAGATCGATAGTATGTAGGGGAAGAGTTAATAGTGGGGGAGTTTTCTTTACTGGGGATGGTGGGGATGGTGGGGGTTGTTTAGGGGGGGTTACTGGTGATGTGGAGGGTGACTCTGGCCGTGTGGGACCTCCTCGGCAAAAACTCCGAGAGCCTGCCGATAGTGTTATCACATGACGGTAACTGGGTAAAACTTGATCAAGTGTCAGACAAGGCGACGTCCGATTCTCGGATCCGAATCATGTAAACCCTGACAACTGCTATCCGAGGAGCAAAAGTTCCGTATCCCCGAGACAGTCACCTGATAGACTGCAAATTGTTCGGTAGACGCACGTCCCATTATCTACCACTGACTGCTATCACCGAAGACCCTAACTAGTGAATCCGGAGTTTAGTATGGTGAGTGTACTGGTAGGTCCGAAAGAAGGTGGTGCAAATCTCTAAATCCACTGGAAGTCTGCTGTTTCGTATTTGGCCCATTTACCGTCGTCTACTCCGACATTCAAAGCTCTGGTGGGTGACTCGTGACCTTTAGTGAAACTATAAAATTGCTTACAATTCCAGACCAACAACTGGCGACATTAGGACAAAACCAAAGTCTTGATATTGGGTTTAGGAATAGAGATCGGCGGGTGTTTGGAGTTTTAGAGCAAAATTAGGGGCAAATTAGTGGTTCGGCCATACTGCATGAACTTCCAGTGGTATCGTTTAACATGACTAACCTGTCGTGGAGCCAAGATCTGAGTCAGAGATTGTGATGAGTAACAAACACGACTTCAGGGGGATTAGTGTGAACGGTACGAATTAAAATCTTTTGCATGAACTGCCAATCACACCTCTTCCTGGTGTGGTCCTGATACAGTTTTTTGACTGCAACTTAGAGATACGTCTTCACACCCACGACCATGTCCTTCAAACACCACATTTTGCCGATCGTTGTAGGGGAATTTAAAGTCCAGGAATTCAAAGTCCACCAGAGAAACCCACCAACATTTTTTTTTTTTTTTTTTTTTTCATCTAAATAGTCTCTCACTCCAGGGAATATCACTTGAATAGTCAGTGGGAACAACAAGTATAACCAAAGATATGCCATCATAGTTACGGTTTCGTGGCATATGTGGGTGAAGACTCAAATGGAGATCCAATAGAGAGACTGAATAAACCACGTGCCTATAAGTTGTTGTGGCTCGTTTCCCACTAGATCATACCCATGAAACTACACTTGATGTGGTGAACACTCAATACAGTAAAAAGGTGTTGAATGGTTGCGAAAAACTCACAAATACTGCACACAAAACACACCCATCATCAACTCAAATTCATCCAATTACACCCACCATTACCCCCATATACAGTAATAATATTGCGGAGTAGGTAATCTTCACCATCCTATTCTTGTGTATACTAGGCACAGAAAAAGAACCAAAAAAAAAAAAAAAATGTCCATTTCAATTGCCCGAGTTGCGGTGAATTTGTTACGTGTCTTCAAAACTCACCGGGCCAAACTTTAACTGCGCTGCTTCCTCATCACCCGAAACAGCAAAGACGATAATAGCAAATGAGATAATAGCAAGTGAGATAATAGCAATAGTATCAGTAGATTTTCAAAGATTCTCAAAGATTTTCAAACTGACCGTTCAAGAACCTTTGAAATCATCTTGATGATGGGATCGACTATCTATTTATAAAATACCGGTTTGTGAGGTGATCATTTCCTAAAACAGCCACCGATCCTTGTGGAGTTTACGGAGTCTCCACGTCATTTTTAACTAGATACGGCCCTAGGCAGATTAACATCCGTTTCTGCCGCAGATCTGTAAAATAATCTTGCATACAAGAGGTATTTTTACTGCACACAGTGCTGCCACTGTTAAATTTTTTGACAACCCGCTCACGTGACAACATTCCATCTTCCCCTATTGCCGGTTTACCTACCACCGTATGGTTCAGGCAATAGACACATATTCTAACAAAACATATGCTAACAAAATAAGCCGGATAGATCCCTCCGTCCACACATCGCATCATTGTTTTGTTCCATCAGGCTTTTGCCAAACTTCCGCACCGTACCGTTTGAATATTGAGTCCCCGGGTGATCTCATCCTGTCTAGTCAATTAGAACTGAGAAACAAATATAAAGACACAAGGAAACCTCGAACACCGATTTCGTCCTACAACTGCTTTATCTCGACCGAAATTGCCCGTACATATAAATCACCACCCATAGTAGTCCATTGGTCCAGTGAAGCGATATAAATTTCGCCAACTTCAAGTCCGCCATACCTCAAAAAAGAATGTCAAGTCTTGTACCAGAAGATTATTTACCATACCTAGCATATCTACCAGATCTCCAACTATGTGCTAATGCGTTTATGACATGCACGCCGTTGTTTTCCTACGGATCCACTTGCTATAGCATATATCGAAAGCAATCATCCACTGGGTTTTCTATAGATATCTGTGCCACTATGTTGATGGCAGCCACATTAAGAATTTTATACTACGTGATATCGCCCTATGAAATCACTTTGCTCCGTCAATCCATCGTGATGATATTTATTCAGTGCATACTATTGAAGGTATCATTAACTTATCGGACCCCTAATTATGATGCTGATTTCTTAACTCCCATGCCATTATATCGTCATGAAATACACTCGAATCTTCCTCGTCGTTTGAGCGCTACTGGTAATGTGGAGCATGAGACATATTATATCAATAACTCGTTTGTGGCGTCAATCAGATATATCTCCAATGATTTTCTCAAGGTCTTTATTGTTTATGCTAGAGTAACCTTCCAATTTGCTTTGAAATTTTTTGATATATATTATCGTCGTCCATTCACATTTTGGCAATGGAAAGAAGAAGCTCCTTACTGGTGGTTTGTGGCCAAATTTGCCGGGCTTTTCGCTTTTTTGACCATTGTATTCCGTGACAATCAGACTTACGGTAGTTTCATTGGAATCTTGGGTCTTTTCATCGAATCTCTTTTGCCATTACCTCAAATCTTATTACTTAATAGACTTGGATCCGTGAAAAACTTCAAAATCATCTTATTATTAAGCTGGTTAGGTGGTGATTTGACAAAAATCGGTTATTTGGTTTTTGGAACCGATAATGTTTCCATCATTTTCATCCTTGCTGGTTTATTTCAAATGGGATTGGATTGGTATATTGCTTGGCAATATGTATATTTCAAATATTTGGAGTATGGCTATGATTCACTTCCCTATGCTGCACCTACTTCTTCGGTTTCATTACCTGACTTGGATTCAATGGTACCATCCAAAGATCCACTGCTTGATTCGACTAACATGAACGATATTGTCGATCAACTATTAGCATCTCCTAGCAAGGCATTTCCCAACACAGCACAAGTTCACCCTGATCAAAGTATAGAGATGCAAAACCTCAGGGCATAATATATAACTCATAGAATCTTATATCATACTTAATATATAATAGTTACCAAAATATTAGCTACAAATCATGACACTTTCCCCTTCTTATAGAACAGAGTAATATTGGCTACAAAAAAAAAAAAAAAAAAATTGGTAAATTAATGCTGCTATATTCGAAATATTCATAATTACAATAATGGTTTGGTGTATATCTGCTCCTTCCATGATTCTTGTGCTTCTTTTGATAGACTATCTTCAGTACTGTACACCCTTCATAATATGTACAGGATATATTTGCAGAAATCTATATATAAGTAGAAGTGATTATTCAAATCTATTTGAGAGTATTAAGCGCGTATAGCGGAATGGTATTAAAAATCATGATCATAAGCAGGTTTAAACAGATATGTATTCGACATTATCCTTGGCATTATTGATAAGGTCTAATGCTTCCTTACCAACCAATCCATGTTTCACTTTAATGTGTCGAGATAATGCATCACCTCTGGAGAAAGTCTTCAGTTTCCCATTTCCTGGTCCACCATTCATCCTTCCTTCACAGATTACACATCTGAAAATCTTCTTCTTACTAGCATGAATTGTTTCTTGATGCCTGATCAAGTCATAGGGTCTGGAAAATTGTTTGTTGCAAGGAACTCCGGTAGATGGATTTATTAAGTCACACGCATGTGTTGGATTGTTGGCCGATATTTCCGCTGCTGTCATATGATGGTGGCTGTGATGAGGATTTATTGTTGAGGATGGCATTTTCAATTCATCGTCTTCTTCTTCTTCTTCATCTGCGGATATAAGTGCTCGGTCATCATCCATGTTCATGTTGGCGAGGTCTTCATCTATCACCAAGTTGCCCTTGTCTTGAATCACAGGGGTGCTTTGGTTAGAACCCAGTACCGTTGGAGATGTGGTTGGTTGTGGGTCATCAAGGTGTTGTTGTTCGATGGTGTTTAAGTTCACAGTCGTTTCATCAACTGCATTGTTGGTGGTTGGTTTCAAGTACTCATCCAAGTCCATGTAGTTCACATTGCTGAGTTCAGGTACGGGTTCGGGGTAGAACTCTCCATTCATACTGTTATTCATTATTAATTCATCAAATTCGTCATCAACGTGAAAGTATTTGCTTTCATCCTCTTCGTCATCATCAGACAAGTCTTCCTCTACATCTTCATCAAAGCCATCAATCATCAAGTAGTCATTTTCATAACCAGGGATGATGTTGTTGTTTGAGTCCAAGAATTCCTGGGAGAAATCTGTGGAATTTATAGTTTGACTTGGAGGAACGTACAAGGGAGAAGATTCGTCATTCCAGTACTTGTTATTTATCAATTCTGAAGGTTGGATATCGGGATTGTACAACAAGTAGTCGTCATCTTTCTTACGATTGACCTGGTCCTCATCAAGAGTTGTTATCCTTCTTCTTCTATCAGGTTTCTGAGGGAACTGTTGTGGAAGAGGGGGATAGTACGACTCAGTGGTGTTCAAGGAGTCCGGGTTACCGTAATCAGCGAAAGGATTGACTCTGGGCTGAGAATACTGGATATCCAAATCCATGGCGTTTGCATCATACACAGGAGCATTCAAGGTTGCTGAGGTGTTATGTTTGTAGTCGTTGTAGTTGTCTGGAAGGTTAAGATAGTTGGACATGGAGCTGTTGCTGATATTAGGGTGAGAGTATAAAGAGGAATGGTTCAAAGAAGGAGATCCGTTCACTGAAGAAGTACTTCTAACAGCTAATTTGGGTGAGTCACTTCTCTGTGGTTGTTGTAAGGACGATGGAAACGAGTTGACTTGGATGGGGCTATTGGGTAGCTGATAAAGTTCCTCATCCATAATATCAGTGATCGATCTCTTCAAAGATGGTAGAACCACTGATGTCATAATGCTTTGATGATGTGGTAGAAAAGTGTTATCAAAAAAGTGTGAAATGCCCCTTTTCAAACCGATGGCAAAAATGGCTGTAAATATATGTGGATACACTTGCTTATTAATTTGTATTGCTTTTTGGGTGCGCACACAATTTTTTATATGGCCATAGAATTCGATGGACGTATTTAGACGGGTAGTTTTTGATCCGGATCTTAAGTTAGCAAAAAAGGCGTGGCCGTGCCCCTAATCCAGAGGGGGATGAAACGATGATGACTCAATTTTCAGAGACATGATTACATATACGACCAAACGAGGTTTAAAAAAAAAAAAAATAGGAGGGGATCAATAAGATATCACATGTGATATGTGATACATTAGGAAGATCAATTTATGTAGTTAGTTCAACAATTTTTACCTGACTTAATAAGCCCCTAACTGGAAACAGTTATTGATCGTTCTGCCTTAATTTAGAACTTTCTGGACAATTCCCAATCGGGTGCGAGGTCGCAGTTGGTATCACGCAGGGAGGAGATAATAAATAGAATAAAGTGGCTGCGGTCACGTGCGGCCCTGGGTTTAAACCCGTTATATACCCGTTTCCCGTTTAACATCCGTCGATAACTTCCGTTGATAACATCCGCATTCGTTGTAAACATTCGTTGTTAACATTCGTTACTTACACGTAATTCAGCCATAATTCACATGTAATTCACATGTAATTAATATTGTAATTAACACGTACATCATATTTTAGGTCTAGAACCTGACCTGACGTTTACGATGGGAAATCGGCATAGATTTTATTGTGATCTATACAAATCTATTTTTGAAGTCCTTCATTACGGACCTTCTCTATACCCTTTGCGGCCAAATCTTTGTCCAAGTAGTAGTAATCCTTGACCAACTCGCCATGATCATCGATCTCAAACACTAAAGGCACCCCTGTGGGAACATTGATAGAGGAGATGTCATCGTCGCTCACATGACTAAGATGTTTGATCACACTACGAACTACTGACCCATGAGTCACCACCACCACAGTGCGATCCATCTGAATTAGTTGGTGGTTCAAAACCTCTTGGATGAAAAATGGCATAACTCGCTTGATGACCATTTCCAACGATTCTCCCCGGGGCAAGACTGCCTTGTTAATGACATCGTTGTATCTGCCATCTATACATGGATCATGACCTTCCACTAATGGTGGGGTCCCATGGTAGTCTCTCCGGATATATTGGAATTTTTCCTTGTCTTGTCCCAACAGTAAGAAAACATCGTGCTTATCGCGACCTTGATATTTCCCATAATGACGTTCGTTCAATTGCCACACTTTGAAGTGGTCGATCCATGCTTTGTCTAGATGGTCTATGATCCGAAGCCCCGTGTCAATTGACCGAGTCAACCTAGAAGTATATAGTACATCCGGATCCAATCCTGCCTGTTTGATGAGCTTAGCTGCTGCTAGGGCCTCTTGTTTTCCCTTTTCTGATAGAGGAATGTCTATCCAGCCACAGAATTTGTTTTCGTGGTTCCATTGCGACTCGCCATGACGAAGTATGATAAGCTTATGGACTGACATCAACCTGGTGTTGATGGGTGCTTTTGGTGTGGGATCTACATCATCTTTGCTATCATATATCATCCCATGGCCTGTGCTTGTGTGCAGGCCCCGGATGTCTGTAGTCCTACCTTGTACGATATCAACCTGGGCCATGTCAGGTTGAAAACGTGATTAGGGATATGAATGATAAATTTCGTTTCCAGAAATGTGTCATGGCCCAAAAGGGTCTTCAAAGGTGTCAATTTGGTATTTGTTTTTCTTGAGTGAAAATGTAACCTGCCAAAAATGCAACCTAGTTTTATTGATGCAACCGCACTGGAATATCCGCCACTACTAGTAGCTGAATAGAATAGGCTAACCCCCACCCCATCACTATATATACCGAGATGTCGGTCATGTAGTGTCAGGATGTAGCAAGAGAAAACCACTAACTCTGCCCTACCAGAAATTTTTTTTTTTTGTGCAATGACTTATTTAAGTACTCCTCCCACTACACCAGTTAGTACCAGTCACATTGAGGCGCTTTATAAGCAATTGAATATCAAATTCATTCATTTCGACAGTATGCCCAATCCCTCCAAAGTCAAGCAGGAAGAGTTCTCATGGCTGGAGATCCGGTATATCATCAGTACCAACCAGTTGGAACTCTTTGCTAGGTCTCAGGAAGCAACCGATAGATACTTGGAGTTCAAGCATCAACTCAAAGAACAAAACATTGGCATAATGGAACATGTATTAAATAACGAGCTTCATTGGGATGCCCTGGATTTGAGATCCCAGGGTCCTATTTTCACCGAAGCTTCCGATGTGAAGATTATTTATAATCAATTTCCATATTATATTCCTAAAAATGTCAAACACTTTTGTGCTTGGTCCAAGATTAGAATTCCATCGGACCCAAACTCTCCAACGGGAGATCTTCTGCCTCAAACAAGAGCGGTGATTAACAAATACGTGGAAAAAACATTTATCAACCAGTACGGGCTTAAGTGGGACCAGGTGGTTTGGTTCCGTAACTGGGAGAGTCTACAAAGTGTCAAAAGTATTAGTCATATTCATATCATTGTCAAGGATTTGAACCTTAGCGATGAAGCCATTATTGGCAGTAGTGGTTCGGTCTTGACCGAGGATGAATATGAACAAATCATGGGCAAGTCCCAATAATAGATATAAAACATCCGGCTCCAACATCCGGCTCCAACATCCGAACAGCCAAATAGCCAAATAGCTATACAGCTAAACGGCTACTGCAACTGCAACTGCATTACACAAATGTACTATATATTATACCCATACCCTAGAATTAGACCCTAGTTAATAAACAATATTTACAGGTTTGTTGGGGTGACTAATGGTACTTACTATAGTAGGTAGCAGGAAATCCGTTAGTATTGAGATCTGTAAAAGAAAACTACTAGTTCGCACCAGAGCGGAGTACCTGACCACACCGTGGGTACCAATCACTAATGATTAAGCCAAGATCACGCCAACCGAAACTAAGTAATCACAGTGGCAACACCCTGAAGGAGTCCCCAGCCTAATTCTACCAATCGTTTCAAACGTAATAATTTATTAATAATACTATAATATACAAAAGACCAGAAATGAATTAACCTCCGAAACCATACAAGGTTCTACCTTGTCTCTTCAAAGCATAGACGACATCCAAGGAAGTAACAGTCTTTCTCTTGGCGTGTTCAGTATAGGTGACAGCATCTCTGATAACGTTTTCCAAGAAGGACTTAAGAACAACTCTGACTTCTTCGTAGATCAAGGCAGAAATACGCTTGACACCACCTCTTCTGGCCAATCTTCTGATAGCTGGCTTGGTGATACCTTGAATGTTATCTCTTAAGATCTTTCTGTGACGCTTAGCACCACCTTTTCCTAAACCTTTTCCTCCTTTTCCTCTACCAGACATATTGATTAATTATT
Source organism: Suhomyces bribrorum (assembly GCA_030561385.1). NCBI lineage: Eukaryota > Fungi > Ascomycota > Pichiomycetes > Serinales > Debaryomycetaceae > Suhomyces > Suhomyces bribrorum. Next base: position 30,502 of record JAKTXG010000040.1, on the reverse strand, counting down.
GTGTTGATATGATATAGAACAAATTAAATCACCAAGTGCGAAATCATGTATTTATAACCAATGACGACAATTGCCCCTTAAGCAACTGTAGCTAACCATTCCCCCGAACCGGGGTCAGGTGCCTGCGGGAAGCCACTATTGGGGGGATCTATTCCTCAATTTACTCGGGCCGCGTGTAATAATTCGCACCCTCCTGACTTTCTCATCCCGAAAAAGTCCCCCTCTCCCAATCGAGTCACCTAATTAATTGTCGCTTCCTAACTCTGCAAATTATGCCATCGACTTTTCCTCCATGGGTGCGCACCAACTTTTGGCACCAACAATATAACCCCCGATTTAACGAACTTTTGTAGCGCGCACAAGTGGAGTGTACCTTTGTTTACGCGTAGTACTGTGTATTTGTGAGCCCGCGTACTGGTGAATGTTTCTTCTGTGGCTGCGAAAAGACAACAACAACAAATAACTGGCCTCCGCATGCACCCTACCGAAGATTCACGTCATCAACATAGCGTAAACACGCGGGCCCAGTCACGCGCTTTGTTCCTTGTATATATATAGCGGGCATTCTGGCCCCACTCACTTTCTCTTCTCTATCGAATCAAAATGGCTAGAACCAAACAAACTGCAAGAAAGTCTACTGGTGGTAAGGCACCAAGAAAACAATTAGCTTCTAAGGCTGCTAGAAAGTCTGCTCCATCTACCGGTGGTGTCAAGAAGCCTCACAGATATAAGCCAGGTACCGTTGCTTTGAGAGAAATCAGAAGATTCCAAAAGTCTACTGAATTATTGATCAGAAAGTTGCCTTTCCAAAGATTGGTCAGAGAAATCGCCCAAGATTTCAAGACCGACTTGAGATTCCAATCTTCTGCCATTGGTGCTTTGCAAGAATCCGTCGAAGCTTACTTGGTCTCTTTGTTTGAAGACACCAACTTGTGTGCTATCCACGCTAAGAGAGTTACTATCCAAAAGAAGGATATCCAATTAGCTAGAAGATTAAGAGGTGAAAGAACTTAAGCGTATCATATTTCAATTCAACTACCGGTTTCTTTTGTTTATGAGTGTATATTAGTAATGTATATTTAATAGTTTCGACTGATTTTACCCTGTAGATTTCTACTAATACATTTCAAGTTCCATGTTTATTAAAAAGGATAGACTTCGGGACCTTCTTCTGGTGCAAGTCCCTTAATCTCCTGCTGAAATGCACATTCCTCCAAGTATGGCATCAACACATCTGCATATTTGGAGTATCCCTTGTACTCTTCCACATCTCCTGTCCATGAAGCTATCCCATTCAAAAGCCTCCGTGGAATATATGGCTCCTTGCACAAGTCCACAACTGGTAGAAAATATGTCCGAATGGTGAATACCACTGCTCCACTCTTAGGCAACCGCCGAAGACTTTGACGTTCACTTCGAAAATAAAGTTGATCGATGGTGGTGGCCCCCTTTGCCGTATTCCAACCGACATTGTCGCTGTCTTCTTCCCCAATAGATTCAGACCAGCCAAGATTATCGTCAGTTTGAATGAAATAATTATTCCTCACCACTGGTTTTTCGCAACTCAAACGGGTGAAGAATTTCGTCATTCCATTCCTTAACTTCTCGTTATATTGAGGTACATCTCCACTGGTATGGATCTCGTTAAGTTTCATTTTGTATTTGTCTCTGAATCTCCAGAACCCCGCAAGAATAATGGCCCCTGCTTCCAACAGATAATTGCCATCTTCATTTTCCATCATAATCGCGAGATCATCTTGAACTAATTTCGCAGCAATTAGAATAGGGTCTTCTTTACCATGCTTGCTAAAATCAAATGATTCCCCAGTCTCGAGATTATCCAACCCTTTGTTTGTTTCCTTAAATAGTTTGGGGTACCTATGGGGAAGAAACCGCTTGAATTCGTCCAACAACTCATATGCAGCATCCAATGCCCTGGGACTGGTTTCATATAATTCGGTGCCTCTTTCTTCAATTCGGGCCAATTTATCTTGATGGTACTTCTCCCATTCACGATCAAGCTCGACCCAACTATCCCATTCCATGTTTCTGATCCCCATGGTAATATTGTACTTGTGTTTAAAGGCTCGATAAGGTAACGGCTTTGTCTTACGAAAGTCCCAGTTGCTATACTCTCGAGGAATTGGAGTTACAAATGGTTCAGGAACCCAAACTCCACTTTTTCTGTCTTTATTGGAGACAATAGTCTTTTTCTTGGGAATGTAGATCATGGCAAGTATCACGATTGCAACCAAAATCACCACTTCCTTTGACAACCCCATACTATCGGGCAACAGATACGAGCTAGAAGCTACTTTGATCGAATGGTTCATTGTAACTAGTCTACAGTTTTTACTTTAGATCATCCCAGTTTATATATTATATTTGGTCTTATCAGATGGTTTATCGCATCCTAATCGGGTAAAGATATCCACTGTCAATGGACTGTATATATGACCACACCTTAATATAACTCCAAAGTGTCCAGTGGTTCTAAGGTCCATGTATCCTGGTGGTATGAATGTCTCATCTCGCCTATACCTTATTAGTGAGACCTTGCTGTCAGTCAACAATTGTCGTTTTTCAAGTTAATTCGCTTAAGTTTTTTCGAACGATTTCTTATGATGAAATGATTATGCTGGTGGTAAAAATGCTGCAAACAAACTGGTTTGGGCTAACCCCCATCCTATCATATAATAAAGCACGTAGTTGGTCCATGGCAGGTCCAGTTCGATTAAATGAGCCACATACCAATAACTCAAAGGTAAGAAGGACCCTATGCGAGTCAATATCTGCGTATTCCAGAAGAAAATAGCTCCTAACAATACCAAGGTATTGATCAATAATAAGCTAGTGATTTTTTTGATTTTTGGTAATTCTGCAGCTGTAAAATAGTGATGAATTGCTGCTGAATGAATCAAGATGGACGGCATTGCAAATAAAAAATTAGGAATGTTATTGGGAGTCCAATATTGTAAAAAACCTACGTTCCAGTAAGCCCTTTGAGCATATCCAAACAACAGAGGAATAGTGTTTTGACACCATTCGCCTCTTTCGGGGCAAAATAAGAGGTAGTAGGAAACGTTGAACCCTACTAAGGTGAAAAATAATTGGGCTCCGGATATCAAAGAAAGAACTGTATCCTTGACGTTCTTGTTACAGACCAAGAACTGGTATAAATCATACAAGTAGAGGACTCCAAGTAAGGTGGAGTTTGCCCGTACGGAAAAGTTAATGGCTAAGAACGAACCCGAAAGAATATAAAGCAATGGCAGTTTAATTGACTTGTGGGTGGAAGGATAGGTGAAATCAATATGGTTAATGGAGATGTCATGAAGGTATATGGTGATAAAACTCAACACATTACTTAAATTTTCCGAATATCCACTGGTTAAAAAGATTCCTGCTGGAGAGATGATCACCAATTTAGCAGCGATTTCAGCAAACTTTTGGTCTTTGGCTATTCCTGCTGGAGTATGGGTTCTATTCTTGAAGTAAGTCAATGTCAACACGTACATCAACACCGAAGATGCCAAATGTAACAAGTTGGACACCGCTAAACTCAACAACAACTTGCCATAGTAATTTCCAGTACCAACCGGTATCCACTTGACAAGTCTCCACCAGCTAGGACAGAACACAAACAAGTGTTCGTACTTGATTGGATTTACGTGAAGATCGTTGAAGTAAACTGCATCCCAGACCACAAACTTTTCCACTAGATGGGTCAATAGGTGTTGTATCACCTTGTAATTGGAGAGGTCATGTTTGGACGTCTGATGTTCTTCAAACACGATTTGTGATGACGTATCAAAGTACACGGGTGTGAAGTAGACGATGACCAATTGAATCACCTTGATAAGTACAAACAACCGGCCGATCCTGTTGATTGCATCCCAATGGCCCATCTCGAGTTGAAGGATAGGTCTTTTTTTTTCGGTCGATTATGTCTTGTTTTATATCGGTAACCACAACACCTCCGAAACGGTATGTTAGTTGGTAGCGAGGGCTACGCGGTAAAGGCTGAAAAAGGGCTACGGTTGTTTTATATGTTAAAAGTGATATTGTAGTATTCGCATTAGTATTCTAGTGTTCTATTAGGCATGTTGTAACATTTTACTTCTTACCGAATTGGTTAGCAAAAGCATCAATGATACCGGCAACCGATTGTGGGTTGGCCAATGTGGTGATGTCACCCAATTGGTCGGCTTCATTGGCAGAGATCTTTCTCAAGATTCTTCTCATGATCTTACCCGATCTGGTCTTTGGCAAATCGGCTACGATGATCACACTCTTTGGAGCAGCAAAAGGTCCGATTTCCTTTCTGACTTGCAACACCAATTCTTTTCTTAAAGCAAATGCTTCTTCGGTGGTTTCCTTACCGTCGACCAATTCGGCGGTTTGGTCCTTCAAGGCAACAAACGCAACCACCGCTTGACCAGTCAAATCGTCGTTGATACCAACCACGGCGGCTTCAGAAACACCGTGATGTTCAATCAAAGCTGCCTCGATTTCGGCAGTGGACAATCTGTGGCCAGAAACATTGACAACGTCATCAACTCTTCCTCTGATCCAGTAGTAACCGTCGTGGTCTCTAGCAGCACCATCACCGGTGAAGTAGTAACCTGGGTATGGGTTCAAGTAAGTGTCCATGTACTTACCATGGTTGTTCCAGACCGATCTGGCCATGGATGGCCAGGTGTCCTTGACGGCCAAAACACCTTCCACATCATTACCTTGGATCTCGGCTCCAGTGACTGGATCTATAAGAGCAGTTTGGATACCAAAGAATGGCAATGAAGCCGAACCGGGCTTGTTAGGAGTGATACCTGCAATTGGAGCAATGAAATGAGATCCCGACTCCGTTTGCCAGTAAGTATCGGAAATATGACATTGACCTTTACCCACTTTTTCATTATACCATTCCCAAATATCTGGAGAAATTGGTTCACCAACGGAACCCAATGTTCTTAAAGATGACAAGTCGTACTTGGCGATTTCAGCTTCACCTGACTTTCTTAATAATCTCAAAGCAGTTGGTGCAACATAGAAGTGTGTGGCCTTGTGCTTCTCAACAATTTGCCATAATCTTCCGTAATCTGGGTATGCTGGAGTACCTTCGAAAACAATGGTGGGGATACCCAAGGCCAATGGTCCGTATAAGGCATAAGTGTGGCCAGTAATCCAACCGACATCACCAGCGGTGAACAAAATATCTTCTTGGTGGACATCGAAAACATACTTGGTGGTTAAAGCAGCTCCTAAAAGGTACCCAGCAGTAGAATGAACCACACCCTTTGGAGTTCCAGTGGAACCTGAGGTGTACAACAAGAATAATGGGTCTTCAGAGTTGACAGGGACTGGGGCCAAGTATCCGGGGAAATTCTTGGTGACTTCATCCCACCAGTAATCACGACCTTCTTTCAAGGTAATTTCTTGGTTTCCAGTTCTCTTGTAAACCAAAACCTTTTCAACGGTTGGACAATTCAACAAAGCATCGTCACACAACTTCTTGATGTTGACGGTCTTACCACCACGACGACCTTCATCACAGGTGATTAAAGCCTTACAGGAAGCATCATTGACTCTGTCTTTGATGGACCCAGAAGAAAACCCAGCGAAAATAACCGAATGGATGGCTCCCAATCTGGCAACTGCCAACATGGCAATGATAGCTTGCGAAGTCATTGGCAAGTAGATGGCAACAGTGTCACCTTTTTGAATACCCCAAGACTTCAAAACTCCTGCAACCTTGGATACTTCACGTAATAATTCACCATAGGTTAAGATCTTGGAGTCTTTTTCATCATCAGCTTCATAGATGACGGCTGGCTTATCAGGAGTGGCGAAAGCATGTCTGTCTACACAGTTGTAGGAAGCATTCAATTCACCACCAATGAACCAAGCAGCATCACCGTATTTCAAAGAACCGGACTTGACTTTGGAAAACTCTCTGTCCCAGTGCAAATATTCTTTGGCTAATGGACCAAAGAAACCTTCTGGGTCTTGAATTGACTTTTCATAAAGAGCATGGTATTCTTCCAAGTTCTTCAAGTGACCTTCTCTTGGTTGTCTTTCAAAGAATTCCTTGGGGGTAGGACGAGTGGTAATATTGTTGGCTTCGTGCACAACTTGGTGAGTAGATGATGTCATCTTGCTAAAAGTTAGTCAAAGGTTCCAAATGTGATGGTTTCCCTCGAAGTATCCTAAACCTTTAATGTGAAAGTCGAATGTATATTATCACCGATTTTTCACTCCAGATCCGAATTGGTATTGATTTTTCACCTGTTGATTTGGTACCAACACCTTTTTTTTTTCAATTTTTTTTTTTTTTGCCATAAACTATTGACATCATAGCCACGTCCATTGTGGATCTGTGATTGGTTCTTCTTGATGGAGCCTTACTTACATTAAAGATCTTTTACCCTGTTTCCGTGAAGAAAATGCAAGTATGAATAAAGAGTGTGGATTTCTACGCCAATGCTACATTCAACATTTCATGGCAAATGTTGTCACAAAACTGGCCCCAGTGTGTTCTAAACGACGGATGCGAGCTGCACACAGTTATGTCTAATCTGACACCTCATTCACTATACATTCACCAATGATATCATTGGAAAGTCTGTGTATAGGTTCCATATAGAATTGGTGGCTACACTATGACGGCTGGGCTTCACCATCTACCTTGCTTGTGAGTCTTAAAGCTCTCGACTGGTGGTGCACCCAATTTCGCAGTATGGGTCGATTTTTTGTTGAACAAGGCGATAAGAACTGCGAGTTTATATGGCTATACAGTAACAGCGGGGGAGGGGTCGAGGAGGGGAGATCGAGAGAAAAAGGTTGCAATTGTAAAGGGAATTGCAATAGGGTTGTGAGGAATTGTGGAGGACTTACAAAGAACCACCCTCTTAGCTACGCTAGCTACGTGCTGTTAGGTCAATTGCTTGAACAGTGGATATTTGGGTCGAATGTGAGGGGCTGTCTACCAACAACAAATTTGTTGAATAGTGGAAATGTTGGTAGCCGCGATTATATAAGCGAACATTAGATCCGCGATCATTGGAACATTTTATGTTAATTGGTGAAAATTGGCCAGCTGACTTTACTTTATGGGTCAGTATGGCCCGAGCGAGCCTTTGGAAGTGTCTCGAATAGCTAACATGTAGTGAGTAAAGTTTAGTGGCATCTCATTGGATCAATGTCGATAGTTGCGTCGATAGTTGGGTTCGGTATACTTACCTGCTAATTACTACAGCATCTGATGAACTACAATTATTTTTTTTTTATCTGAATTTTCTATTATCTATACATCATACTTCACAGAAGGAACAACTTATCATTAATGAAAAAGATTAAAACAAATAATAATAAAACAAACCATTATTTATTATTATTTGACATGTAAACTTGTATTCTCATTACCTTGTCCATTCAAAATGGTGCTTGAGCATCCGAGTTGCTTAATCAACTTCTTCAACAGTTGGACCATCGTTGGATGCATCAGGAGCACCACCTGGGGCACCTGGGAAGCCACCTGGAGCAGCACCACCTGGAGCGGCACCAGCTTGGTAGGCCTTGGTCATAACTGGGTTAGCCTTACCTTCCAATTCCTTTTGCTTGTCAGCAAATTCTTCTTGGGTGGCAGTTTGGTTGGAGTCTAACCAAGCAATGGTTTCATCGGCAGCCTTGGTGACTTCTTCGATTTCGGCAGCGTCCAACTTGGACTTGATTTGTTCTTCACCGAGAGAGGACTTCAAGGAGTAAGCGTAAGATTCTAAACCGTTCTTGGCTTGGACTCTGTTAGCTTCCTTTTCATCTTCTTCCTTGAACTTTTCAGCTTCGGAAACCATCTTTTCGATATCTTCCTTAGATAATCTACCCTTATCGTTGGTGATAGTAATCTTTTGAGTCTTACCGGTACCCTTTTCTAAGGCAGAAACGTTCAAGATACCGTTAGCATCGATATCGAAGGTGACTTCAATTTGTGGGACACCTCTTGGGGCTGGAGGAATACCAGATAATTCAAACTTACCCAACAAGTTGTTGTCGGCAGTCTTGGCTCTTTCACCTTCAAAGACTTGAATCAAGACACCTGGTTGGTTGTCAGCGTAGGTAGAGAAGGTTTCGGACTTCTTGGCTGGGATAGTGGAGTTTCTTGGGATCAACTTGGTCATGATACCACCGGCGGTTTCAATACCAAGAGACAATGGAGCAACATCCAATAACAACAAGTCTTGAGTCTTGGAAGAAGTGTCACCAGACAAGATAGCAGCTTGGACAGCAGCACCGTAAGCAACAGCTTCATCTGGGTTAATAGATCTGTTTGGTTCCTTACCGTTGAAGAAGTCAGAAACCAACTTTTGAACCTTTGGAATTCTGGTAGAACCACCGACCAAGACGATTTCGTGAACTTGAGACTTGTCAACCTTGGCATCTCTCAAGACCTTTTCAACTGGGTCCAAAGTGGATCTGAATAAATCTTGACATAATTCTTCGAATCTAGCTCTGGTGATAGAAGTGTAGAAGTCAACACCTTCGTATAAGGAGTCGATTTCAATGGAGGTTTGAGCGGAAGAAGACAAGGTTCTCTTAGCACGTTCACAAGCGGTTCTCAATCTTCTCAAGGCTCTTTGGTTGGTGGACAAGTCCTTCTTGTTCTTTCTCTTGAATTCAGCAACAAAGTGGTTGACTAATCTGTGGTCAAAATCTTCACCACCCAAGTGAGTGTCACCAGCAGTGGACTTGACTTCGAAAATACCATCTTCAATGGACAACAAAGAGACATCGAAAGTACCACCACCCAAGTCGAAGATCAAGACGTTTCTTTCTTGTTCATCCTTCTTGTCTAAACCGTAAGCAATAGCAGCGGCGGTTGGTTCGTTAATAATTCTCATAACGTTTAAACCAGCAATCAAACCGGCATCCTTGGTTGCTTGTCTTTGAGAATCGTTGAAGTAAGCTGGGACAGTAACAACAGCATCGTTAACTTGAGTACCCAAGTAACCTTCAGCGGTTTCCTTCATCTTGGACAAGATCATAGAAGAGATTTCTTCAGGAGTGAAAACCTTGGTTTCACCCTTGTATTCAACTTCAATGTTTGGCTTACCGGCCTTGTCGACAACCTTGAAAGGGAAGTGCTTAATATCACCTTGGACTTCAGCATCGGCAGTCTTTCTACCAATCAAACGCTTGGCGTCAAAGACAGTGTTAGCTGGGTTCATAGCAGCTTGATTCTTGGCAGCATCACCAATCAATCTTTCGGAATCAGTAAAGGCAACGAAAGATGGGGTGGTTCTGTTACCTTGATCGTTGGCAATAATTTCAACACGATCATTAGCAAAGTGTGCAACACAGGAATAGGTTGTACCTAAATCAATACCAACAGCTTTGGACATTTTTCAGTATATTATTCTATAAGTTTAATAAAAAAGAAAACTATTAATTAAATTTTTCACTGGGATTTATACCCTTTTATAAAATGTTTGAATTTTGTCCAAGCCCACAGTGGCCGATATTCCAAAGATTTCGACGAACTTCTGTGGGTAATGAAACACAAAAATGAAAAATATTGCACCCAAATCGGGATTAGAATTAAATCGAATTCTATGGAAGGATTTTTTTTTTTTTTTTCTAGAGGCAGAGCGGTCACGTGTGTGGACTGACACATGATGTCATACTCTAGAATACACTTTGAAACCACCGTACTGTATAACTGGGCTCGAATAAGGTAATTGCTTAAGGGGACATAGTGTAGATAAAAACCTTTTGGTAAGAAGAGGTAGTGGATTGTCGAATTTTTCAATAGTGGCTATATCGCTACGTATAGTTTTTCTTGTAAGTGTAGTCATACATTAAAACAGAGAGATGGGGAGACACATAGTATACAATTCATGAGATTTGCCAATAATATGAGAATAATAATAATTATTATTAAAACACGGGCAATCATGACCATCAAAAACTCGCCAGCCCTAATTTTGCCATTTTTGTCAGTAATTTCAGACCGAAATTAATGCAAAAGGGCTCAGTGGGTGGAGAAACAGAGAGAAATTTTTGGTGGGGATGATTGCTCAAGTCAGCTTTTCCTTGGTGTAGTCATTGACCAAGTAAAAAGAGCCTGCGGTTCTTGCAGCATGCTTAAGAGTAGTCCAACCTTGCTTGAGAGCAGGAATATTGACGGAATTGACGTAGGAATCCACCTTGACTTCGATTGATTTGACGTAGTTTCTGGTGAAAACCGAGCTTTCGTATCTTGCCTTAATAAAAATGGAATAAAGCAAGAAAGGAGTCAAGGATCTTTTTCTAATAGTAAGCAATCTGAGGAACAACCAGAAGAAAGCTTGGACTTCCACAATGCTACCAATTTGGACGGATTTGACGTTGTTGTTAGACACAAAGTCGCCAATTGTCTTTGACACCTTGTGGTGTTGAAGGCCAAACACTGGCAATAAGTAGGTTTGAATATAAGCCAAAACATGGAATACCGAGTACAAGGCAAATGGTAACAAGGTGATCAACACATAAGGTCTCAAAAGGAGTAAGGATGCACTCAACAAGAAGTATTGGGTGTTATCGTTTTTGATAACCGCCTTGACCGAGGAACCTGGTTTTTGGAACAATTGGAAAATAAGAATACCAAAACTTTCAAGAATACCAATCAAGGCCAATGCATGCCAGAATTTGAAGATACGAGCACCCACTTTGAAATAGGTCAATCCAAAGAAGAAAATTCCAATCAAGGTGAAAACATGGCCCACAAACCATGCAAATTGTAATGATTGGACGGTGGAAAGTAACAATTCTTGATTGAAGCCTGAAGATGGTGCCGGTTTGGATGCTCCGGATCCAGTGGATCCAGATGCGGTGGAAGCACTGGAGGAAGCGGTCTTTTCGGGCAAGTCCTTAACTGATTGTGCTTCGGACATTTTGGAGGTTGTAACAGTATTAATCTACCAAAAGAAAAAAAAAAAAAAAAAATGAGAATTGGTCCACTATATATATATATATATATATAATAGCTATAAAAGAGGGTGTACGATGTTATATGAAATTTGAAACTGAGCAATAGTATTTTTTTAACTGTGAACTTTTATAGTACAATCTTCACTTACATGTGGCACAGTACGCAACTGTCACGAGGAGGGTGTCCCCCGCTGCAGGGCACGCAATTGAGCATCACTGACTCCAAAAGGCTGGTTAAGATCTTATTTGTGTTAGGGTGGCATTGTCATTGACTGGGTAGTTGCTAATAAGGGGTGCGGGCAATTAACACGCATACGATAAAAAAAATGCTATTACATCAGGGGTGCTTAGGTAAGCCGAGGTCCAAGTTGGTTTCAACTTGGTTAATGGGGGTATAGAGTATAGAGGGGTCATCTCCAGACAGAAGAAAATGGCCACGAAGTTGTGTTTGTAGAATTATGTAATGTAGCATGGAAAATTCCAGATGGAAATTCATAACCATCCGAGGTGCAAAAGTGTAAGGAACAAACATGCGTTGTCACAACAGAAAACTATTTTTCACCTTCGCAACCACACCATACAAATGTGACATAACTGCTGGCAATTCGGCACTCCACGAATAAGCCGTTTTTTTTGGATATAAGCCTGGACCCCGGAAATATGCTTGATTGTAATTAAAAACGGTAGCCCCCCCCACCCAAAGAAAAAGGATCTTGGATGAAATTGCTGGGTTGTGAAAATTACGAAACATTTATTAACTAGAGATACGTGAACTATGTAATTAGACAAACACTTCAAGTCTAACGTAAAAATCCCTTACGGGTCTTGGCAGGAGCAGGACTACTAGCAGCTGGTTCTTGGGGTAAGGTTTTTTGTTTTTCCAATTGAATTTTCTTATCTTCCAATAACTTTATTTGTTTAGTCAATTTATCCTTCATTTCCTTATGTCTGGAGAACAAATCGGCTTCAGATCTTTGTAATTTCTTTTCCTTTTCAGATACCTTTTGTTGGAAAACAGCCTTCATTTCTGCTTCCATCTTGGCCAATTTGGCTTCATGTAATGCCCGTTCTTCTTCTTGCTTGGCCAAAGGATCAAATTCTCTGAACACAGTGTTATCTTGCGCAATACCCATTCTGTTCAACTTTTCAGTTCTGTAGTTTTCATATAAAGTGTTGGCAGTATGTTCTTTCAATTCTTCCAAAAAGTTTCTCACCAATAATTGACGTAATTTGATGAAATCATTATGGTCTTCATTATCAACTTCAATGATACCCCATGGATACTTTCTACCTCTGACAATTCTACCGTCGGCAGTTTCCACTTCCTTGGTGGATCCAACGACCGCAAAAGGAAATTTACTCAAAATCTGTTTGGTGTTTAATACGGTTTCTTCTTCGTCAGCTTCATAGTCAAGAGGTTTGAATGTTTTAATACCTTGATATTTGATGTCTTCCAAGATTCTTTGTTTGAACTCGGCAATTTCTTCGCCAGTCAAGGTATCGGATTTAGCAATTACTGGAATCAAGTTGACTTTTTCATGGACTTGTTTCATCAAGGTGATATCCAAAGCTCTCAAGGAATGGCCCGTTGGTTCAATGAAATAAAGGAACGCGTGGACCCTCTCATCGTTGACGGTAGACCTATTTATTCTACTTTCTGCTTCCAAATATGAATCGAATCTACCATTGATTTCATCAACAATCACTTTCCAAGAATTGATATTATTGATGGATTCGCCAAAGCCTGGAGCGGTGATCACATTCAACTTCAACTTGACCCCGTCTTCTTCGATTTCGGCAGTAGTGCTTTTGATCTTGACACTGGCCACGTCTCTTTCTGATAATTCATCATGAACTTGTGACTCTTGTTCATCTTTTTTCAAGATTTCACGATTGAAAAGAGTGTTGACCAAAGTGGCTTTACCCAAACCGGCCTCACCCACGGCCATAATGTTCAAGTTGAACCCTCTTCTGATGGATTTCCTGTGCCATTGCTTTGGTAAGTTGGCAAACCCTACGTATCCATTCAATTTTCTTTTGATGATCTTCACTTCTTGTTGGATTGATTCACCAACCCCGCTGTTAGGATGGGGAGTTTCTACTTCGGCTAAATAGGTAGTCATGTTAGTAACTGATAGTTGGTTGTTTGGACAGTTTCCTGGCCGAGCTTTTACATACTTGAAGTCATTTCACTTTTCTCCTGAACGTATTAAATCTGAAACGATCAACAAAAAAAAAAAAAAGGAGGCAGTTGTCGGGCAAATGGAATATTTCACCTGATCTGAATGGTAACTGAGCTTCCTAATATAACTGATCACTCTAGCTGGTGAGCGATCTGAACTAGTGATGGGTCTGGATGTTGATGTATTAAAGAATCCGGTGGTTTAAAAGGTCCCGGCAGATTTTCTGGATGTTTTGATTGATTTAGACGTTTTGTTTGTGAACAACCAACCAAAAGAAACGAGGCGCCGAATACGTGTCGAGATCACATGACACACACGTCTACTGGGTATCCCACCTTAAGAGCCCATACTTTGGGATCCTAGATATCTACAAATACCAAAACCGGCGGTGGCGAAGTTTTGGTGACTAGTGGGGGACGGTAGCCAATTGCTATCATAGTGATTTTTTTCTTCTGCTACTTACATGTGTTATTGGTGTGGTGAATGAATCCTCTGTAGTGGTGAAAAATTGGGAGTGAGAAATGGGGGCCTCGTCAATTTTGATCCGTCTAATTGTAGGAGAAACAACAGCTGGGAATGTGGCAGCTACGTGATTTTTTATGGTCCTACGCGTGGTACCAGTGGGGTCTATAAGATCCAAGTAATGGTTAGAGCTCTTTCTGGGGACTCTACGATTTTTTTTTTACTCTCTTTGTTGGGCCATAGTATTTAACCAGTAAACCAAACCTGTCTTTCTCGGTACTCCAATGCAATAAAAACAGAGTTTTATAGGCTTAATTATTGACATTCCGGAACTACTTCCTCGTACAGCTGCTGTTATCTAGAAAAATTGTCCAAATCAACTTTATTAATTTTTCATCTTTTGCATTTTCTCAGAAATTATATTAAATTTACTACATGTAGCATCATAACTCAGCAATTCTAGAAAAGTAACCTAAGTAATGTAAGGCACGTGCGGGTATGGGGGAACGCTTACGCTTACCTAAGACACACCAGATATTTCAGTTACTTGGTTTGTTGTGGATACCTTCATTGCCCATGTAAAACTAGAGTGAAAGGTCGTTTATTACGTATTTACAAGCTATCCAAATTCTCTAAATGCAGAAGCAAAAATTGTAAGCCCAATTTGGCGAATTCGGTCATATTCAACGACCTTTCGGAGCTACCCGTGTCTCTAGAACAAGACACCTCAATGCCAGGCCCACTGAGTCCAAGAAACACCGTTCCCACAGTGCCGGAATCCTTTGCACCACCCCCACCATTTTTACTATTTTCTTTATTGTTATTATGTAAGTGGAGATCAGACGAGGGACCAGCAAAGCCTGTCTCCGAGAGGACGTAAGTCGACCCCAATTCATATTTTGCAGTACGAGCAAGCTTCAAGGCCACCTGTTCCGAGGGCCCCACGAATTTACTGATTTCAAGGTCGGTGCACCCCGACAACTTGAGTCTTTGCCTCATTGAATACACCAATTTTCCTCCTATATAGAAATCGGATGCTCCTGGCACACTCACCAAATATGCTGATATGAGACCACCGCAAGCGGCTTCGGAAACAGCCATCGTCTCGTTCCGCGAGCGCAAGATCGACGCTATTCTCGACACCAAGTGCTGGATCTCTTCGGGAGGGAAACTCATTGCAGTTTGGCCGTGGGTGTAACCAGAGGTTACCGGGGTTTTTGATACTAGGACCCGAGGTCGTGCGCGCGCCCACAACTTCCTCAGTGGCGATATAGTCAAAGTGATTAGTGGAATAAACCCAGTAACTTGCAGTGTTTCCATCCCCCTACAATATGTCGAAATCATTGAAGTTCCACGCCGGAAAGGTGCAATACGACGAAGACACAAATAGAGCCACCCCATTGCCTCACAAGGGGGTGATTTCAATCAAGCCCAGTACTGAAGACCCCGATTTCTTAGCATTTACCTGGACTCCCAAACAGGATTTGACGGTGGGAGGAAACGTCGAAAAGGATGAGTTGTTGCTTGTTCCAGGAGACGTCAGTTTCAAACATATGAAGTCATGTGAGACCGGCAGAGTGTTTGCATTAACGTTTTTGAGCTCAGGAGCCAAACATTTATATTGGTTACAAGACGTGGGAGATATTGATCAACCGGCTTTACTTACCGAAAAGGATTTGAATATCGTCAAACAAATCAACGAATTGATAACCATTAATGAAGAAGAAGACGATGAAGAAGAAGAGGAAGAAGGTGAGGAAGAGTCAACCAAAGGCGATACTGAGGATACCACCACCAGTTCGTCCAACCAGTAAGTAACGATATTTTTTTTTTTTTTTTTAATAAAAGATTACCCCAATGTAAAACTAACCAATCTAGTGTATCTACAACAGCTCCTACAAGTAACTCTAGTAGAAGAGAAGAAGGCACCAACGCAATTTTTCCAATTGGATCGCTAGCCGATTTCTTGCAGCCACAACTAATCCAGCAACACCTAACCAAGTTGTCCCCTCAACAATTGGATCGGTTGAAGCAACATTTACCCAGCTCCACTTTAGGAAGTGATAATGACATCATGGAGGTGGTAAGAAGCGGGTTTTTCCAACAGTCACTCCGAAGATTGAGTGAGCAAGTGGCCAGTAGCAGGGGGGCCGGGTACTTGTTGTCACAGTCATTAAAGTACGACTATAAAGGCGAGGGCACCGAAGCATTTCTTGATGGTATCAGACAGTTGACTAATCAAGAATCCACCCATGCGCACGACCATTCTCAATAGTGAAACAGGGACCAATAATTACCTAAACTAATTATTGCGCATGGTTTTGACACATCTTGCTTAGCCTCCCTAATCATCAAACCCAGACAGGTGCGGACCTCATCATAACCAGGTATTGAGAAAAATTCGTGACGTCACACCGTTTTTCAACCGAGCAATGTATACAATGTATATATAGTTGTAGATAACGCGAAGGGTCAAAATATCTACTACAATATCTATACAATATCTATTATAATGAATAAGATCGAGTTAATAACACAACCAGACGATGGTCAGGAAATGGCTCATAGCAAGTCGATCGAGTCCACCATAGAGAAGCTCAAGAAACTCGTGCTTGAAAACCCCAAACACGATGAGAATGAGGACCACCACCACCACCACCACCACCATCATCATCATCATGATGGCGACGATGAGGACCACCACGACAAAGAAGACCACCAAGCTAAAAATACTCCACGCCCCAGTGCCCCAAAACAAGACTCCCATCGTCATTTGGCAGTTTATTCCAAAAAGTTGGTAGAAGCAAGTGAAAGTGACAGTGGCAGCGAAAGCGACGGTGATAGTGAGAGTGATTCAGATGTGGAATACGATGTTGATGGGTTCCCAGTGCCCCAAGGGAAGATCCCGCTAGACGGGCATTTTTCTACTCGGGAGATCATGGACTTGGTGGAAACGGCCCAGAAAGAGGGTCTCTTGGATAATGTGGATGTCAGGGTGGTGGAACACAGTGAGGTTTGGGGCGATAAGGTGGTGATAGTGGATCATCAAGAACCGCACCCCGAATCACAGCCGAAACCCCACACCAAGAACAACAACAACAACAACAACAACAACAACAAGAACAACACTACCAATAACAACAAAGACACTCCCCTGGTCAAGTCAGGGGATTCCACAGAAATCCATCCCAAAAAAGAAGTGCCGTTAGAATGAGTATGTTGCAATGGCTCGTCTCCCAATATCATATGCCCTCAAGCCACAAAACCTTGTTATTATTGACGGGTTGCACCAGCTGCGAAACGCCATTTTCCATCCCAATAGACTGACGTCCGTAGCCCGAAGCCCGAAGCCCGAAGCTTGCAAAGTTGATCTGTTGTCAGAGGCTGTTGCTTGCCGTGCCACTACGAATGTCCCGTTATACCGACCGTTTTCCCTTACTAAATAGAGATTTTTTGTATGTACGATTATTTCCCTTTGTCTTTTTACGATAGTGAGTATTTAGATACCAACACCACCAGGAAAGTCTGGTGGCTGGTGATACAATTGTAACAATTGTGACTGTAAAAATATCGTGCCTTTGGCCCTGTTTGTATGTCAGCCAGTAACTCTGATTATTTGGACTGTTTTGCTTCATCTTTGACCCCTTTTGCTGGGCCTCTTATGGCTAACTGTTTGTCCAGTGTATGTCCATGTAATCGCACTACTTGGATTCCTTATACTAACTACGCCAGATCCCATCTACCCACTTTGCACTCGGATCCTACCATTGGCCTTACCATTAATCGACCTCTTTCTTAACCAAAGGAGCTTCACCCCCCCTCCACCCGTCCCTTCCTGACACCAGCTATCTTGTCGATTTGGGCTGCTTTTTCTTTTCCCTTCCCTGATCTAGCTCAGCTGCCATGGAACTATCATCAATATCGGCATCCCGATATTCAAGAAAACCGCTTTATCTATTAACCACACTTGGACTCCTCTTCTTTGCATTCACAGCCTTCTTATATACCCGCATCCAACTAGGCGCTGACTCTCCAGGATGCCGACTAGTGTGGATGGGCCCATCGTACGCCCGAATCTCCGCATTTGACCAGTCCCATACCAAATTTGCTTCGAAATATTCCCTATATCTCTATCGAGAACAAGGCTACGATCCCATTCCCGACGACCATGCCGACGGCGAGTTCAAGCTCGACGGTGTCCCTGTTCTCTTTATTCCAGGGAACGCTGGCAGTTATAGACAAGTCCGCTCGGTAGCATCTGAATCAGCCGAATTATTCTACAATGGTATTCATGACAATTATAATGCCAAAAGCTTGGACTTCTTTGCTGCTGATTTCAACGAGGATTTCACTGCTTTCCATGGACGAACCATGTTGGATCAAGCAGAGTACTTGAATGAAGCTGTGAAATTTATTCTTGATTTATACTCGGTTTCCTCCAATCCCCCAACCTCTGTCATCGTGGTGGGTCATTCCATGGGAGGCGTGGTGTCTCGTGTCATGTTATCGTTGCCCAACTACGTCCCGGGCTCCATCAACACTATAATAACATTGGCTTCTCCCCATGCCGCAGCTCCTTTGACGTTTGATGGAGACTTACTTCGTATATATTCCGCTATCGACCGCTTCTGGTACGAGGGCTTCCATTCCAACAATTCAATCGCCCATTCTAGACTTGCAGATGTTTCCTTGATTTCAATCACCGGAGGTTTACTTGATTCTACCCTTCCCGCAGATTATACGACCTTGGGCTACTTGGTGCCTCCTACAAACGGGTTCACGGTCTACACAACAGGAATCCCTCTGGTGTGGACCCCCATCGACCACTTGGCAATCGTGTGGTGTGCCCAACTCCGCCGTAAACTTGCAACTATATTGTTAGAAATTGTGGATTACAATAGCCCATCAAGAACCTATCCTTTGGACCAGAGGATGAAAATCTTTAGGGATCATCTATTGACTGGGTTCGAAGACTATGTATCCCAAGATATGGTTGCTGGTACATCCACTAATCTCAACTTGAAATTAGATGGCCAAAATATCATCACTATGACTGGTACTGGAGACAAAGTCCTCGAAGTAAAAGGCAAATCCCAAGGGTACTCGAAAATGAGTCTACTTCAAATTCCCAAGGGCGAAGACTACGAGTTATCTTTACTTACTTCGTCTCCAATTATTCCCTGGGACCCTCAAAATCCAGAATCCTCGGTATTGTTATGTACCTATGATTACGAAACGGACGACGTTGATGAAATTCATGACTTTACCACTGATAATACCCAGAACTTTTTGAAGTTGAGTTGTTTGGATGTCTCTCAAGATGCGCATATTGTTCCCAAATCTAGCACAGACTCATTAATGGATTCATCTTTTGGTGGTGATCAAGATCCATACCATGTTCTCAAATATAATTCCAGCATTCTTGGGAAATATGATGCTTTGTTGATAACACCCAAACGCGATCGGGACGACGAATTCTTCCTCGTTGGAGATCTTTCCACCACTAAGACCGTCAGCTATAGTATGGGCCACGATATGTTTACCTTATTCGCTAGAGGTGGCACAGATTTATCATTACCTGCTGATAGACCTATGGCAGTAAATATCAATATTCCAGGTGCCTGGAGTAGTATTCTTGCATATCGATTAGAAATTAAATTCCCCCAAGATAATGATGAAGAACCGCCATTTAGATCTTTTATAAGACAATGGATCGATGATCCCCATGAAACCAAGTGGCATATTGATGTCGAAGAAAACCAGGTGATCCATGTCACTATGCATGGCATAGCACCGTTTGTTCCTTTCAAATTGAAAAATAAAAGTAACCTTAACCTTGAATTATGGAGCTACAATGTGGCCGAGTCGTCTCCCTTGGATATCACCTTAAGTATCGATGTTTTCAAAAGCTTGAAATTATTGGTATTAAGATATAGACTAGCGGTGGTTGCTGGATGTGTCTCGATAGTATTAGCAGTGATGATGATCCAATTGAAATCGTACGTCGCCACTAAAAAATACCCCAACTTCATCCATGCCTTAAGCGTGATGAATTCGGGCAGACCATTGCTAGGAACTATGATGGTATTGTTACTTTTCAACCCATTGATGCATAATTCAGCCATACAACAATTGGTTAACTTGATCGATCCAGTTGTCTTGAGAGATCCCAATGAAATCAATTTGAGTTTGCACAGTGATTACAAGGTGAATTGCTTCTTTTTGGGTCTTGAAGAATTATGGTTATGGCCAGTAGCGGTGGTATTATATTTGATTGCCACGTTTTTGGTATTTTTCAGTTACCAAGTGTTGGCAAGTGTTGGAATTTTGATTGCTTGGTCAACAAAGATGGTAACTCAACTTTTCAAAAAAATTATACAATCATCACAATTGAATGAAAAAACACTGGTGAGATCATTGAGAGATTCAACGATCTGGTCATATCGGCGAATTATCATGATAGCAGCCTTACTCATGACGATTCCATTTTATGCACCTTACCAACTTGTGTATATTGTCTGTTTTATGGTGCAGATAATCACCCTAATTAAAATACTAGTCAAGAGCTCATACGACGCCAGCCTTTTTAACTACCAAATGACAATTTTGATGTTGATGTTGTGGATATTGCCAGTCAACGTTCCTATCTTGATCGTGTTTGTTCATAATGTCACAGTGAACTGGAAAACTCCATTCAGTTCCCACCATAATTTCTTGTCAATTATTCCAATATTAGTATTAGTAGAGAGAAATTCGGTGATGAAAAAGTTGCCTTCTTTTACCAAAGGTGTCGTTAGTTTGAGATGGTTCATTGTTTATTTTATATTCTACTGTCTTGTGTATGGTATCAGACATACCTTTTGGTTACATCATTTGTTCAACGTGACCAGCTGTCTCTTGTTGAGAATTTATTTGGTAAATGAAGAAACCGAATCACCAGAAAACCAACCAACTCCTGACGAGTAATTCAATTACATTCTTCTAAACCATTAGATGAATCTGTACAGTTTAATTAAATGGAATTAGAGTTAAATCGGTGAAAGTTGATAACAGAGTCGATCTGGTCACTTTGCCACAATTATAGAGCATTTTAATATATTTCAAATATGAGCACACTTGTAGCAATCATAATATCATATGTTCCAGTATGATGGCAAAAAGTTACGTATTATTTGCAATCAGTTAAAAGATCATTTAGCCAAACGACACATTAGTGGAAAAACGAAGAATAGCCAGTTGGGTCAGAAACGACAATGGGTTACAACATATCAAATGGTTATACCATATTCATTAAACTAATATACACTCAACCTAATAACGTTACAAAATTAAATAAAAGAAATGAAGTTGATCAAAAGGCTTAGTTAGAAGCAGAGGAGTACTTGGTAACAGCTCTGGTACCTTCGGAGACGGCGTGCTTAGCCAATTCACCAGGCAAGATCAATCTAACAGCAGTTTGAATTTCTCTAGCAGAAATGGTAGACTTCTTGTTGTAAGCAGCCAACTTGGAAGCTTCACCAGCAATTCTTTCAAAGATATCGTTGACAAAGGAGTTCATGATGGACATGGCCTTTTGAGAAATACCAGTGTCAGGGTGAGTTTGCTTCAAGACCTTGTAAATGTAAGAAGAGTAAGTTTCCTTTCTGGTCTTGGTTCTCTTCTTGGAGTCAGAAGAGGAAGCAGTCTTCTTGGCAGCAGGTTTCTTTTCAGCAGGGGCCTTGGAGGCAGGTTTCTTTTCAGCTTTAGGTGGGGCCATTGTGATTGATTAGTTATAAATTTATCAAACAACTGTTGAGGGGCTACGGGCAATTGGGTCTTTTTATACACGCGAAATCAAATCACGGGGTCAGTGTTTTGGGGAATAACAAAGATGTAAAAACTGAGGATGATGCAATTCCGAATAGGAAAGTACGCGGCGGGTGAAGTGGAGAACAGAAGAGTGACAGGAGAGGGAATAGGAGATTACAATAACAAACATGCAAAGGGCATTGGCGGTGTCCAATGAGGAGGGAGTATTATTTATTATTATGGGAGATACACTGTAGTGGCCATAGTTAAGCGTGTCGTTCCCAAGTTTACGCGGTTGATCGCGTAGTTTGAGGACCATCTCCGCGTGTGCGTTTTCATGAGCATGACGCAGTAAATATGGTCCCTAAGAGATCCCTGTATCCCGTGCCCACGTCAGCCTAAGTGGTTTATAAATATCGAGGGATCCCCTTTTCGAAGGCAATATCTAATCTATAACTATTAGTAACAAATAATAAAATGTCAGGTGGTAAAGGTAAAGCCGGTTCATCCGAAAAAGCATCAACTTCCAGATCTTCCAAGGCTGGTTTGACTTTCCCAGTCGGTAGAGTCCACAGATTGTTGAGAAAGGGTAACTACGCTCAAAGAGTTGGTTCTGGTGCCCCAGTTTACTTGACTTCTGTTCTTGAATACTTGGCTGCTGAAATCTTGGAATTGGCTGGTAACGCTGCCAGAGACAACAAGAAGTCCAGAATTATCCCAAGACACTTGCAATTGGCCATCAGAAATGATGAAGAATTGAACAAGTTGTTGGGTCACGTCACTATTGCTCAAGGTGGTGTTTTGCCAAACATTCACCAATCCTTGTTACCTTCCAAGAAGGCCGCCAAGCCAGGAAGTGCTTCTCAAGAATTATAATCGGTTTAAGGTTATACGGTTGTACTATAACTATTTAATTCTTTTGTAACGTTGCTCCATTCTTTGTGGAATCCTTTTTTATTATGTGTTTGGATACTTCAAACTAGTGTATATTAGCCTTTATAGTTAATGAGATATTTGATCTTAGGTACTATTTGTATGTGATTGGATCTATAAAACCAATACATACCTTATTACGTAACCATCTTCATACTAAGGTTGAGTCTGGTCGCAATACTTCCATGTTCGACATCGCCAATTCTTCCTACTGTCAACTATGGAAAAGTTTTCTAACTGGAGGGATAAAGGTACGGGCATCTCCCCGTTCATGCCCGTACCAACGCCGTTTGGCTCGTCGTCGTTAATACAAAAAGTATGGCTTTTTTTGCTTAAGTTGGTGATGTTTATCACCAGAGTGCCCTTGGTGCTAATCCTTACATTGACCTATTATGTCACGTCGCTGAAACCGGTGTTGAAAGTGTTGATGCTTGTATTTTTCGGATTCAATAACATTGATATTCTGGTGGATGGAATCAAACGGTCCAACACTACCGCAATTGAGGCCACTTTCCCCAAGGTAGGTGATGTGGTTATTGTCAATTACATTTCGCCGGTTGACGGCCTCATCTATGCTCTTTTAAGCAATGTTTCTTGGAGAAATATCGTCATCATTGTCCCTGATAACAAGGGCAATTTCTATGTGCATTCGGTATGGTCCTTATTCAAGAATTCGTTTTCTATTGGTGCTACGGGTGTTGCTGCTACGAAAGTTGATCTTAACGAGTTTAAGCACAAAGTGACGTATTTATTGCTTGAAGGAACTCCCTCCAACAACAAGGCATTATTACCATTCCAAGTGCCGCCACCAATCCCCAAGAACGTGCCTATCAAGTCGTTGGTGGTCAAGATCCCTCCATCTTTGACACTTCCTATTCCCCACTGGTCGATTATTGGATACTTGGTGGAATTGGTGACTCCAGTGAAGACCAAACACAATTTGATCAAGGCAAAAATATATACTTTTTCCCAGTTTGATCTCCGTCAAGTCAGAAACTCGTTTGAAATCAATGGCTTGAGCTCGGTGGCCGATTCCTTGGGTATCGAGGGCAAGGAACGCTTCTATAAATACTGGGGAGATTATAAGGTGAAGAAGGAATAGAAAAGACTGGCCTGGTGCAACGAAACCATTGGCCCCATAGTCCTTGTATTATATTAATTTTGTAGCTTATATCATCTTACTCTTAAGTCATGTTCTTTCGTCACGAGTGGCAGTACCTCTTTCAGGACTTTTCTCACGGGCCCGGGCCCGATCGCGATCTCGGTGTTTGTGACTACGACTGCTTCTGTGGTGTCTATGGCTCCTGCTTTTGTGGCGGTCTTTCTTCTCTTTACTGATATAGTCAGCCATTGGGTCTTTAAACTCATCGTCCTCTTCCACTTGCTGATGCTTGTCTGGCAAAGCTAGCGGTTCCTGGTGTGGCAAAACCGTTTTATCATGCTCGATCTGTTTGGGTGATGCTTCTATTTCACTATAGTCCACCAAATAGGCATCTTCTTTCTCGTCACCTCTCAACTTGAAATATACATGGTCCACTTTGATGGTTCGATCATATACTTTGATCCCATTGAAATTGTCCACTGCCAAAACACAGCTGCGGAAATTGGCATATTTCAAGTAGCAAAATCCCCGACTTTTCCCCGTCTCTTTGTCCCTGACCAAGTTTATATGTGTAGGTACTCCATACTGGGAGAAGATGGTGAGAATGTCCTTTTCTTCAACTGTATACGGTAGCCCCCCAACGTAGATATACGCAGTATCCCGGTAGTCATAGTGCCAAGACGACTCATAACTGGTATTCTGCTCGAGCTCCTTCTGGTTGATCTGGTTGATCTTTCGTATGGCGTTCATGGTGGTATTTCGTTCCTACTACTACAACTTCTACTACAAGGTCTGGGGTTATAGGCGAGGTCACGTGCCAGACCTCCCGATGAGATGAGACTGAAAAAAATGGATATTTCAACCATCACCCAGTAACCATGGCCAAGTCAAAGTCGATGAAGGCTACCAAGGAAGACATGAAGGCCGAAAAGGCCGAAAAGGCCGAAGAACCTTCTAGAAAGAGAAAGGTCCAGCCAGAAGACGAAGAAGAATCTTCTGATGAGGAATTTGAGGTCGAAGGCTTGATAGATCAAGAGGCATCTGAAGATGAAGATGACGAACAAGAGGAGGAAGAAGACGACGAAGACGAAGAAGATGAAGACGCCGAGTTCAATGAGCTTCTTGGAGAAGAAGAAGACGTCAGCGATGTGGATTCAGACGATTTTTCCGACGAGCCTCATGAGGATTCAACCTCCATCATTGATAAACTTTCTGGTGTTAAGATCAGAACCATGTCAAACAGCAGCGAAGAAAAGGATATCCATACGCAATACTCTGATGGTAGACCCCGGATTATCAAGCCGGAAATCGAGCCTGTCTATGACAGTGATGATAGTGATCATGAAAACTTCAATACCATTGGTAACATTCCCTTATCAGCATATGAAGAAATGCCACATCTTGGTTACGATATCAACGGAAAGAGAATCATGAGACCAGCTAAGGGGTCTGCATTGGACCAACTTTTGGAATCGATCGATTTACCTGAAGGATGGACAGGATTATTGGACCAAAACACCGGTGGAAACTTGAAGTTGACCGATGAGGAATTGGAATTGATCAGAAAAATCCAGCAACAAGAAAATACTGATGATAACATCAACCCATACGAACCATATATCGATTGGTTCACTTCCAAACAAGAAATCATGCCGTTGACTGCAGTTCCTGAACCAAAGAGAAGATTCATTCCCTCCAAGCATGAAGCCAAGAGAGTAATGAAGATTGTCAAGGCCATTAGAGAAGGAAGAATCGTGTCTCCTAGCAAGGCCAGAGAACAGCAAGAAGAAGAACAGTTCAACTACGATTTATGGAAAGATGAAGTTGCGGTTGAAGATCATATTATGAACTTGAGAGCCCCCAAGTTACCTCCTCCTACCAATGAAGAATCGTATAACCCACCAGAAGAATATTTGTTGAATGAAGAAGAGAAGAAACAATGGGCCGAAATGGATCCATCTGAAAGAGAGAGAAACTTTATTCCTCAAAAATACACTTCTTTAAGAAAGGTTCCTGGATATCAAGAGAGTGTGACTGAACGTTTCGATAGATGTTTGGACTTATACTTGGCCCCAAGAGTCCGTCACAATAAATTGAACATCGACCCGGATAGTTTGATTCCCGAACTTCCATCGCCTAAAGACTTAAGACCATTCCCCATTCGTACTTCTACAGTATATCAAGGACACACTGGTAAAATACGTACTATTTCTATTGACCCACAAGGCTTATGGTTGGCCACAGGCTCAGATGATGGTACAGTGAGAATTTGGGAAATTTTGACTGGTAGACAAGTCTATAAAGCAAAATTGCTTGATGATGATAATACTGACGATCATATTGAAAGTTTGGAGTGGAACCCAGATTCTGAGACCGGAATTTTGGCTGTTGCAGCCGGGGAAAATATTTATTTGATTGTTCCTCCAATCTTTGGATTTGATATTGAAAATACTGGTAAATTAAGAATAGAATCCGGTTGGGGTTATGATACTTTTGGTAATAAGCAAAAGAATAGAGACATCAAGGTTGGACAAGAAGAGGACGAAGACGAAGACGAAAACAACGATGAACCAAAGGATAAATCAGAAGCCAAGAAGGAAGTTGCCAAATGGTTCACCCCATCTTCAGAACAAGCCAGCTTGGGAATATCTGCCATTGTTCAATGTCGTAAAAATATCAAGAAATTATCATGGCATAGAAAAGGTGACTATTTTGTCACTGTTTCTCCTGACAGTAAGAATACTGCAGTATTGATCCATCAATTATCCAAGCATTTATCACAATCTCCATTCAAAAAATCAAAGGGAATTATAATGGACGCCAAGTTCCATCCTTTCAAACCACAATTGTTTGTAGCTTCTCAGCGTACGGTTAGAATTTATGATTTGGCTCAGCAAGTACTTATCAAAAAATTAATGCCGGGTGCTAGAATGTTATCTACTATTGATATCCATCCAAGAGGTGATAATTTATTGGCATCATCCTACGATAAGAGAGTCTTGTGGCATGATTTGGACTTATCTGCCACTCCATATAAAACGTTAAGATATCATGAAAAGGCAGTGAGATCGATCAAATTCCATAAGTCAAACTTGCCATTGTTTGCGTCTGCTTCAGACGATGGTAGCATTCATGTTTTCCATGGTACTGTGTATGATGACTTGATGACCAACCCATTATTGGTTCCATTAAAGAAATTGACTGGACACAAGGTGATCAACAGTATTGGTGTGTTGGACTTGGTCTGGCATCCAAAGGAAGCTTGGTTATTTAGTGCTGGTGCCGACGGTACTGCTCGTCTCTGGACTACATGAACAAGACAGAGTGCCAGTTTATTGTGTTTTCCATATAACTAGGCCAGCTTATCACCTAAAACATGTTCATATATACGTATAGAATTCCGTAATAAATTAGTAATCAACTACAGCATATCAGATTTTATTCCTGTACATCCCACCAGAACCAGCCTTGGAGCCGTGCCTTAATTGGACTCTTTTTGCTACCCGGACTGAATCAAATGATACTTTATTTGTAAAATTAAAAAAAAAGTGATTAAATATGACAAAATCCAGAACATCTC
The DNA here is from genome assembly GCA_030561385.1 of Suhomyces bribrorum. Taxonomy (NCBI): domain Eukaryota; kingdom Fungi; phylum Ascomycota; class Pichiomycetes; order Serinales; family Debaryomycetaceae; genus Suhomyces; species Suhomyces bribrorum. The sequence continues at coordinate 3,492 of JAKTXG010000040.1, read as the reverse complement.
GATTCGAACCAAAACATCCATTCTACCGTTAGATATAGCTTTTTTCCCCCTTCCTTCAATTGGCTTAAATGAACCATATTTGATAGTGAAGCTGGCTCAACTATGGGGCCGTGCGGTCTATATGCACACCAGAAACCGTCGTGCGATAGAATGACCAAATTCAAGATAAGTTTTTGCCACCACTTTCTTCCTACAGCATGAAGTTATCAGTATTAATGGCATTGGCTACGGCCACAGCCTTCCCTTTGACCCTCCCAACTTTCGGAAACAAGCAATCCGTTCTCGTGACCGACCAAGAGACCAGATTGATCAAGTTAGGCCCCGATGACTATTACATTGCTAGTGAGCAAGAGAAGTTGGACCTTAGAAGAAGAGACATTAGATTCATTGATGTGACCAATCAGATTTCTGTCGAGGAAGCGTTGGAAAAGGGATTGGTAGGAAACAACAAGGTCAGCTGGTTCCACAAGCTCATGAACTCCAAACAAGTGAGTTCCAAGACGGTGATTCCCAGCTATAATTACCCCAGTGAAGTCAAGCACCAAAAGGAAGTCAAGTCTTTGCTTACCCAGATCAATCCGCAGAATTTAAAGGACAATTTGGGTGAATTCACTTCTTTCTACACTCGTTACTACAAGTCTGAATCTGGACTCGAAAGTGCCAATTGGTTACATGATAAGATTTCGGAGTATATTCTGGAAGTAGCTGATAAGGTCACTATTACTAAGGTGAAGCATAATGGCTGGGACCAGTACAGTATGATTGTGTCGATTCCAGGTGAGGTCGAAGATAAGGTAATTCTTGGAGCCCATCAAGATTCAACCAACCTTTTACTTCCTAATGTGTTGAGGGCACCTGGTGCCGATGATGATGGTTCTGGTACCGTGACTATATTGGAATCTCTTAGACTTATCATCGACGAATATGCCAAGGGTAATTTCAAGCCCCACAATACCTTGGAATTCCATTTCTACAGTGCAGAAGAAGGAGGATTGCTCGGTTCTTACGATGTTTTCACCAGATACCAAGCTAACAATGAAACCGTGGTTGGTATGTTGCAACAAGACATGACCGGGTCGACCGAAAAGTCCATCGCCGCTGGTGTAGAGCCTCACTTTGGCTTGATTAGCGATTATGTGTCGCCCACTTTGAATGAATACTTGAAGCTCATCATTGATAACTACAATGACATCACATATCATGAAACTGAATGTGGCTACGCATGCTCCGACCATGCTTCTGCCTTTGAACATGGGTTCCCCTCTGCATTTATGATTGAAAGTGAATTCCAGTATTCGTCCAAGTACATCCATAGTGTCCTCGATACCATCGACAGAATCGACTTTGACCATGTTGTTGAGCACGTCAAGTTAAGTGTTTCCTTTGCTTATGAGTTGGCTTCAGCTAAAAAGTTGCATTGAGTAGTAATTAATAGTAGATATTTTATGATTTCATTACACACTAACGTTAAGAACTAATGATGTAGAGAGTACTAGCCTGGGGTGTGGTGATAGTGTAATGTAAAAGTCTATTGCTTATATAACATGTTTGCTCCCCGTTCATATACACAGCTTAGCAAGCTTCCGTCCTTATAAACGGTTCTAAAAATATCATCTTCACCAGCATCAAACAAATCCCTGAGGATCACGGTGATGTTATCGACGATTCCCAAATTGTTCTCGTCCAATACCCAATTTATATTTTTCCAGTCAAGAATTCCCTCTTTATCGAATTTAACTGGTGTAGGGTAATTTTTCACCTGTTCAGAAGAGACTTGGGCCGTATAAATATACATTCCACCAACAGATTCACCAACGACGTTCAAGTCATTATCCACCTCCCATAATACCACCCCTCGCGACTTATACTGGGGCAAGGTTAAGCCAGTTTCTTCTTTGGTCTCTCTGATGATGCCCTCAAGAGGTGACTCGTTACCATCGATTTTTCCCCCTACGCCATTCCACCTTCCCATCCAGGGTTTCTTCTGACGGTTCAAAAGTAGAATCTCGTTTGTCTCGGGACAATGGATGATCCCAAGAGTGTACTTGAGTCTGGGGGTTGGGGTGGTCATAAACGCGTAGGGTTTTATTTATGGATCAACATAACGATTATTACACTCATCACCAGTGCGACCGATTAGCAGTGAATTAACTTAGCAAAATTTATAGTTAGTAGCTGGGGGATTTAATGATGAAATATTGTCAATTTTTTGATAAAGTTGAATTGAGGTGGAGGATCAAAATAATACAATTGGAGATTATGGGTTCACTTCACCATTTGATGAACGATTTCAACTGTTGTATAGAAAATAGCTGAAAAGTTTCGGGATCAGAGCCAAACTGAATGGCCTGGATCTTTCCCTTTTCTGTCAACAAAGACTCGATTTCCTCGGCATCGTGTTCAAACAGAACATAATTTTGGTTCAATAAAAACATCACCATTACTGATTTTTTCAAGCTTGCCAACCGGGTTGGTGGTTGGTTATAGAAAAAAATCAATAATGTGGTCACCATCAAGTAACCACACTGATGAGGATCGAGGTTGCCATAACCAGTACCGATTCCAGGAACTAGGATATTTTTGTAGGGTCGAACCTGAAGATGTAGGAGCAAGTTCCACATGGAATTGACCACCACCAGCCGGTGGTTCTCCACCGAAATCACCGAAGGTACCACCATGGATGGGATCGACATGATTGCACCCAAATGCCAGTTTTTCACCGCCAAACTTGCACCAAAATCGTAGTCCAACTCCTTCAATGGGATCTCATTGATGGTTCCCACTGGCAAATACCCCTGATACTTCCCCAAGCTATATTCCTGTATACTCCTCTCTACCAATTTATAATCTACTAAACGTTTGTTCTCGGTGATCATCATCGACTCCACCAAGTACCGATCGAATCCCGCCCCCATATACCCTATAGAGTTACCAGGACTCACCACAGCACTGGTGTCGCCGCAAGTACTTGGCGGTTGGTCCACCAATAGCTGTTGAATACTGCGGTGGAAAAAGTCACATTTGATCACCGCTTCCGAGCCTCGGTACGCGTGCCGCCAGCCGTCCACCACTCGAGCATTTACGTCAACAAACCAGAACCGCATCGATCGTGGCGTGTGGCGATGATCGCTTTGGTGACGGTCGCGTACCTGTTTTGACCCCTCGCCAAAAAAAGGTGGTGATTTTCTTCCTGACAACCAAAAAAATACCGCACGTGACCTCGCTCTGTCGCTTTATTACCCTCATACAACCCACAGCTTTAGGTTACGCCTGGCACCACACATTCCAACGGCATTTCTGGCTATTCTGCAGCCTTCACCATTTTCCCTCACGTGCATAAACATTCACTTTCCTTCGCAAGTACCTGTTGATTTTGCAGCTTACCTTTTTCCTCATCTTCCCTCCCCCTCTCCCCCCCCCCCTCCCACTCCCCCCCATTTCCCCACATTCTTCGCCCGCCTTAGGGGGATTTTGTTTTTTCGCTCCCTGCAT